>JXOR01000147.1:19549-123082 GCA_001014335.1 Coboldia fuscipes | reverse complement strand
AAAAAAAAAAAAAAAACAACAACAAAATATGGTTTTCGTTGTTAATTATAATTTAATTGTATTAACTGCGCCATTTATAACGGTTTAGAGGTTGTCCACCAATACGTATTTCAATTATTGTACAAAATCAAATACAAATAGATATACTAAAACTATTTTGACGGCAAATCATGCAAAGTTTCATTGATAATTCTTTTATTTATTGTTTCTATTCTCTCTCTCTCTCTCTCTCTCTATTGCAGTTAATTATATATGAAAATGTTGGCATTTTCACTTAAACAAAAAAACCATTACATTCGAATAAATCAAAATACAAAATTGAACTGTTAAAACAAGATTTACTATTTACTTGTATAGAAGCTTAATAGTAAAGTAAAAACTATCAAACCTTAGGTTATAATAGCAAATGAATGTAAAAATTGTAAGAAAATAAAAACAACTACAAAACTTAGTGTGCGGGCCCAAGTATTTTTTACTAAACTTTTATTAACCGTTGTAAGATTATTAAGACGGGTAAACCATGAATGAGATTGTTGTATATGAAATAACACAAACGAAAAGAGTTACAAATCACTCACAACACCAACAACAACAAAAAGAGAGTTGAGGCCAAATTCATGTTTATGTTTTTACAATTTAACTAGTGGGTTTTCTCTCAATTTCAATACACATACTATTTACGTTTTGTTTTTTTTTCTGATTATTTCACTTGATTACTAATGCCACAAATATTTTTCAGCAAGGTCTTTTCTTATACGACTCATAATTACAAGAAATAAATTATCTAAAATTGTAATTATAAAATAAAAACTCTTGACTTGAATAACACAATAATCAATATGAGAAATTACACGACTACGACGTATCAAATTCATGCAGTTTGATCATTTCAATGTTCACAGTTACATATATTTCATATAACAAAATTAACTTATCACTCCACAGCTACGTAATTTGATCTCTAACCAAAACATGATTCTGATAAGAATTCCACTCTCTACAGAAAACCAAAATATTTATTGACAATTTCAGATGATGTTTACCACAAACCAAAAAATCCGTTTATATCCGTTTTAACCATATTCACATTAATAATCTTCTTTCTTTTTCAATTTCCATTCATTTCAATAAAATTTAAACGTAAATTTTTATATTATTTTGTTTTGAATCTTTGACTTGTTGTTTTGCATCTTGCATATCATCACCCATACACTGGCACACAGATCCAATCAAATCACAACAGACAAAGTGAAACGATACATTTGGATGAAAATTAAAATGAAAAATAAAAATCAAAACATTATAAAAATATAAAGTGTTGTTGTTATTTATTTCCATTTTGATTTCAAGAAAACAAAAAAAAAATACTCATTTTAATGCCAGCTTTCATTGCGTCGCCGATATATTACATTACATTTGGAATCCAATGAAATACACAATTTCTTTTCAACATATTTATGTGGTTACATGCACGTTTACAACATAATGCTCTTTTGACTCGATTTGTAACTGCGTAGTATATTTTCCTTCTCTCTTTTCGGTTTTGTCTCTCTCTCTCTCACTGTCTATCTCTGTCTATAATGTTTATGCAATCGATGCACATAAAAATAAGGGCAATATTTAACCAAAATAAAAATTAAAAATAAATGAATAACATTATCGTACGTATACACACAGATGATGATTTGAGTCACACACCATTGATATGATTATTAAATATTATTTCTCATACATATTTTGTTTCTTGGTCATAAATAAAAACATATTAATCATAAATAGATTTGAATGCAACCAAATAAACACATTACACTCAATATTATTTAATATTTTGATTCGATATTAAAGAGAAGAATCGAATATGAGAAACATAAGAATTCTCTTCATTTTTTTTGTTATTTTGTTTTAATATCAAATATTGAATGTGGGAATAAAATAAATAACAAAAACAAAATATAAAATATAACAACAACACCAACAACTTCTTCTCTTATTTCTGTTATTGCGCATTTCACCATAAAACTACGTAGTTACATTAATTCAGTTGTAAAAACAGAATACATACAGAGCCTTCCATCTCATCGCCATTAAAGTTTAATCTTTTATGCTACGGGGCAACTAACTTATGAGACAAACAATTTTTACCACGTAGATTATAATTCTTCTTTTCTTACGTTTGTTATTCCGTAATTCATTCTTCTTTTTTTTTTTTTTTTCGTTCATTTGATTCAATCTACATTCCATCTCTCTATCTATCTTTCACTGTATTTTTATTTTCGGTTTTTCCACATCTTCTACATGTAATTTTCTTTTGATACATTCGATTGCCGTATTTCTTTTACTTTTAACATTTTCTGAACTTGTTTTTCTTTTACATCTTTATACTCCTCTCTCCACTATGGATTCATTTCGACTTTTTTATACCATCGTAGGAATAATAAAAACAACACTCGAAAAAGCGAACTCAAGAACAAGAAAATAATAAAATAGAATTATGTTAACGTACCTTTTTTTCTTAATACACACACCGTTTCTTATATTTTGGTTGTTTTTTTGGATCCAGAGTTTTATAACGTTTCATAAACACTGAAAATATGCTTCAACTCTGTTTGCTTTATGCGTTTTACATTCCATAAATTCTTTTACTACTCCAAATACGCCAGGAGAAATACTATACAACACTACACTTTGCACACATTCACGAAATGGTAGTATCACACTCCACTCCTCTTCACCAAAAACACAAATTGTAAACTCGTGTGTCTCGTCTCTCTCACTTTTTGGAGTCTATCGTACACTCTCTCACAATATGCTCCACACTCAGTTATGTTGTATATACTAATGTATCGGATACATAAATTTTAATGCTTTCGCCTTGCCCGTATACTATAACTCTCTATCTATATCGTATATTATTATATTTTTTTTTCCTTTACTTCTTATACTTTTAATGTTTTGGAAGCTATAATTTATGTGGTATGCAATGTTTGATTTAAGCACTTCACAACATCAACTCGAGCCTCTGCTGTATTAATGACCTCACTCTTGTTATTGTATACATTGAACGATACATTGAATAAACACATTTGTAAGCAGCAGCACATCAAATTATATAAAATGCAACACACATTATAGTGCAATCGTAATTATAATTTCATTGATACTTTTTTGATTTTATTATTTGTTGTTATCTTTATTCATTTCTGTTTCTGTTATTGTACACATCACTCACACACTATTTTTGTATTTTTACACTATGGAATTTCAATGTTTTTTATTTTTCTTGTATTTTATTCTTTTGCTAGCAAAACGATACAAATATCGTGTTGTCTGTCCCGCGGATTTTGTAAACGACGAGGGTCACAGAACTATACACTGTCTTATTATTTCTCGTACAATAAACTTTTAAGTTACGCGTAAGAAGAAACCTCCTTCGGAACATAGATGATGAACAACAAAACGGAATTAAGAACCGCGTGTATTTATTTGCAATATTAACACTATGCACTGAGCAATAAATGGTGTACAAAACAGCGTCGTAATTATTTTATATAATATTTTAAAGCGTAGCCAGGCAGGAACAGAATACACTAATAATATTAATCAGATTTACATTCAATAAAAACATAACATAGACGAGAAAGAGTAATTTTGCCAAGAGTTTAGTTTCAGTGACTTGGCTTCTTTTGATTTCTCCTGATAATATTCAATATAAAACACAAAATAAATGGAACAAATGAATTTTTGCTAATTAACAGTTAACTGAATTTGATTTAATTTGTATTTATCGTAAAATGTTGTTGTTATTTCTAATCGGGAGTCTCTCACAAGATATCGAGGAAAACGTGATGATAAATAAAATGTGGCTCAGAGTCCAATTAAAATCACGAATTTCACCTTCCGATTATATTGAAACGATATAAATTTTATTGAAAATCACTCAACAATATTTTATGTTAATTGTTTTACAGTTTTTAATTAATAAACTTCACTTATTACACCCTTTTCAAACACTTTAATTTTTATTACGCCGTTTCAAATCATTCATTCGACTCGAAAACAAAATTCTAAATGGCGGGCGTCAGGTATTCATACACGAAGTTGACTATAAATCGTTGGCTCAGATTCACAATGGCGCAATCGGCTTTTGTTAGTTTGTTAGTGAATCGTTAAATTAAAAATTATATAGTGACGTATTTTTATCTCCTTATAATATGTTTCAAATTCCATTATGATTTTTGGCGAAATTTTTCTATAGAGTATAAGGATCGGTACCATTTTATGATACAACATAAATTAATAATCGTACAATCGTAAATTCTACTGTTTCAATATTTTCAAAACAAATAGATGAAAAACATAAGACCATATGCATCTGAGGCAGTCAAATTGTTTACCGAAGTTGGGTGAAGTTGGCCAGAGTCTAAGCTGCGATTCATATTGAAATTGACTAACATTGCATTTGAACTTGGACGACTTGATTAGGAGATTATTGTAACTACTGAATAAAATTATTTTATTGTTATTGTTATACAAGTGACATGAAAACAAATTTAATTTTCTTTAAAATTTTTAATAATTTTTTGATTCAATCTGTGTTGTCGGACTTTTGGATCCGATTTAGCTCAAGCGATTTTGCTACGTTTTCGGATCAGAAGTACTCAGGCTGTAGGAGGTTGAAATTTTTAGTGGCGCTGTGTATTATTATTAATTATATTGTATCACATTTAAATGTTTTCTGGTATTTGTCAATTATTGAAAATTTAATTGAGAATGTAGGTTTTGTTAAATGAACCATTTAGCTCAATAACCTAATGGTACTAAAATACTCATACTGCCTCTGACGGCGAGTAGCCTAAATTTCAGCAGAATAGCTTAAATCGCCCACAAAACTCCCGTTTCGCCGCCATTTCCGTGCCAAAAGGAGCTCCATATTGTTGTTGTGTCCATAAATTTTTCGATTTTCAATATTTTTGTTTTAATAAATTAAATTGTGATATTTTAAGTGAATTAAGTGCGTGTTGGTGAATTTAATGTTAACAATGATGCAGATGAGTCTACATAGAAATCGGAGTGAGTATCCAATATTTGAATCAACATTCATTTCATAATAATTTACGGGCTACTTTCGTCTGATTCTGGTACCCCGAATGTTCAGAATTCTTATGAGAATTGAGCATATAATATATAACCCTTATTAAGATTTATCTTGGTTCATTCAACTCCATTATATTTGCATAAGAACATACTATTTATTACCAAACGAATGATTCTATTAACTCATCTTTGTTCCGAAGAACATGTTTCTAATGACCCCAACGAATTGCAACAGAATTCATGTAGCCAGACAAAACAAAAAATTATATAATTCAATTGCAAATACCAAACGAATATTAGTTAATTCATACTGTACAATAAAAGTTGAATGTGATTACACTCAAGAATTTCAAGAATCTCAAGTAAATTCACAATGCAACGGTTAATGAATATAAATAGCAAACCAGACAAGTTTTATCTTACATTGTGTGTACATTAGTTAATCGGTTTCCATTCATCAAACGAGTATAATAATTGTAATCGTTTTGTATTTAAGTATACACACGATTCGGTATTCTTTCATTTATTATTGACCTAGAATTCTTACAGAAATAAATTCGGCAGTATGTAGAATATTACTCTCATACAGTCATACAATATTCTAACCAAATTGGGGAAACTAGCGGCCCAATACAGTCTCATTGAGAACCGTGTATGGAACTCGGTCTCATATTCTTGCACAATAAAAATCGTTCAAGAACTGTCGTATCAATATCTGTTCTACTCAGTCTTTATATCAAGAATAAATAACTATTATTGTGGGAGTTATAAGATTGGTTTAGTGAAGATAACAATTACATGTATGAGATATTTATTAAATTTCTATCGTTCGTAACGTAATGAAATCATCGTCACACCACTTCAGTTCATCTGTAATTGTCAACAATATAGGCCATCAATTAGTTGGAATAGAGCAATTAAAGAACGTAATGGTGGAATTACATTTTATATTATTTATAGCAAGTGTAATATTGTCAGTGATTTGGTTCTGGATAAAATATAATTATTCAATATGGGACCGATGTCGAATACCATTTGAACCGGCATTGTTTCCATTTGGTAATGTACGCGGCATGGGAAAAACAAAACATATTTATGAAATCGCTACAGAATACTATGAACAATATAAACTGAAATCGAAGTTAGTTGGGCTTCACATTATAATAGCGCCAGCTGTAATTGTTACAGATTTGGATCTAATTAAAGAGATTTGTATAAAGGATTTCAATGTATTCATCAATCGTGGCATTTATACAAATGCAAGAGACGATCCATTGAGCGCAAATTTATTTAATCTGGAAGGTGAACCATGGCGGGTACTACGAGCAAAGGTATCATCAACATTCTCATCTGGCAAAATGAAAATGATCTTTGGCACGATTTGTGAATTGGCCCATAATCTGGTGTCCCATCTGGATAAACGTTTCGATGGAACAAATACTGATATCACATTAGAAATTCATGATTTATTGGCACGTTATACAACTGACGTGATTGGAACAGTCGCCTTTGGATTAGATTGCAACAGCTTAGATGCTGGTAGTGAAGCTAAATTCCTTGAAATGGGTCGTTTGTATTTTAGTGAGGGACGTAATCGTGGATTAAAGCATTTTTTACGTTCCAAGTTTCAAAATGTAGCCAGATTTTTACGAGTTTGTGAAACACCAAACCCGTTACTGAATTCTTTATGTCAGTTGTAAAGAAAACAATTGAATATCGTGAACAAGAAAATATTAAGAAAAACGATGTAATGGACTTGTTGATCCAGTTGAAAAACTATGGTAAATTTGATGATGAACCAAGTGAAACAATTGGTTTTCTAACATTTAATGAAATTGTGGCGCATGCATTTGTATTCTTTGCTGCTGGATTTGAAACAACATCAACCACAATGGCATTTTGTTTATATGAATTGGCTCGTAATCCAGATATACAAAATAGAGCTCGATCACATATAACCGAAATTATGAAAAAGTATAATGGAAAACTGAACTATAATTCACTGGGTGATCTAAAGTATTTGGAACAAGTAATAAATGGTAAGAGCTATAGATAATGTTTACACTTTAATCATAATAATAATGAATGAAAATGACAAAATTAAACGAACACTGCTCTCATGATAACAAGCTGTACTCTGACTAATTTTTATACGTTTCTTTTTATTTAAAGTTTTACGATGTATCGTATAGTATTGGTATATAAAAGTTGATTTATTTTAGAGACCCTTCGTAAATATCCGCCGGCACCATTAACACTTCGTCAGGCAAATAGTGATTACATTGTAAGTTCGTCGGCAACAAAACCATCCTCAATGATACCAAAGGATGTTCAAGTAATAATACCAGTGTATTCAATACATCATGACAAGAGGATTTATCCAAATCCGGAACGATTTGATCCATGCCGATTCTCTGAGGAGGCAATAAAACGACGTCATCCAAATGCTTTTATGCCGTTTGGTGATGGGCCACGTGTTTGTATTGCTGTACGATTTGCAATGATGGAAATGAAATTAACATTGGCAAATTTATTACAACGTTATGAATTCACGGTATCTGATAAAACAGTGGAACCGCTTCAAATATCAAAATATAAATCTGTACTATCAGTTGATAATGGGATTTGGTTAAATTTAAAACGTATTACAACAAATCAAAAGGATTAGATGTTCTTTAACACAGGGAAACTTATTTTAAATAACTGGATTATATGAAGTGGAGCTTTAATTAATGTATAGAACAAAAGTTTTATTTTTATACTAAATATGATGCTAAAGAATTACCAATATATTAAATTAACCGAATAATTAGATTAAACGATTTATATTTATCAGGTTCTGTGTCCTAGAGTTAAGATTCAACCATACACCACAAATGATATTGAAAGAAGACAATACCAATAAAATTATATATTACAATAAGATGAATGTATTTAATATGAATCACCGGAATTACTTCTTGGGGTTATGGCTTCATTAAATTGCTGAATATTTTATCAAACGATTTGTTTGACTTTATATTAATATGCATATGGATTTCCTTGGTTCATAGACTTTTATTTGATGGCCTAAAAGGTGGGCGAAATTTATGTGTGTATGTCGCCTGGTAAAATTCTTATCTATTTTAATATGCGACGCACGTATCATTTATTCCCGTTTTACTTTTCCCAATAAAGAAAAGAAGAAAACAACAACAACAACGCACACAAACACAGAAAATAGGTATGGAAAACCTTAAGGTTATCCAATTGTACTGAATAAAATTTCCATGGTTTCATGTTTCTCATATTTCCTAACCTGAATATAATTATTGAATACTGCAGCGAACGCAAATGAAGTACAATGCCGCATATTTTATTAGTTGAATGAAAATCATAAACATATTTAATTGGAATTATTGCTAAAGCAATGAAGGGACAATACAATGTCAGTATTCGTATTCAAATGTTCGTACATGTTTTGATGGGAAAGTTCTTTAGCAGAGAACCAGCCACTTGGGAAAATTTTTTTTTCGGCTCTCCATTCTTTATCTCTTGACGAATAATCACCATTTATTAGAGTAAAGAGAGTGGAAAATGACTCTGTAAAAGCTCTCTAGTCGTCGGTTACTATAGCAACGTGTATATATATCAATGCTGATTGCAGAGAAAAGCTTCCAAATCATTCGAAATATAGAAAATCATCTAACTAACTTTCGTATTCTTAAATTCGGGTGGTTTTTATTGTGGATATTTTATTTTTCCTCTTCGTATGCGACAGAGGAGATTAACGAAATTAAAATACATGAAAATTCCACGAGGCTGTGAATTTCACAAGTGAACCAATGTGAGCAAAAATGAAAAACAGAAAGGAAAATATAAAATTCCGCTGTTTGGTTTTTGGGGAACGAGTAAAATTTATGTACCAATTTTCGTTAGAATTCTGGTTAGTATCAAATGACTGAATAACTGCGGTTGGGGAAAAAAAGGAATCTCAATGACTCTCCATGGATCTCATAATATTTTCTCCAAATTGGTGTTCTACAGAGCCGAATTGTTGTACCAGCAGGAACAGTAGACATTGAGAAAACCATTGGTGGATCCAAAACAGAGTAACATTTGGAGTCAGCAGAAAAACTTTTTTGGCATCCAGCATCAGTTGTGTCGCCTCTGTCGTAATCGAAGGACAGACGCAGTTTTTTTTCATACTGCGCGGATTTTATTGTGCCTCCTAAATATACAATTTGTTTTTTTTTTGTTGCACAATATCACTGTATTTTATCTCTTTTACTGTACCCATTCACTGAATGGGTATACAATTGAAACTCAGTCACCGTGAAAGTAATCAGTTGAAATCAAAATCCTGGTGTTTAAGTTCTTCTCTCATTTTTTTTTTCTTTTTAAATTATAAAAATTTTCCTCTTTCACCTGTCTAGTTTTGTGTTTTCTTTTCTTTATCATTTCCTCAACCTTTCCACCTCTATTACGGTATATAAAGATTTCTCGATTGGTTTACATTCCTAAATTTTCGTTCTGCAGATAGTGTTGTATTAAAATAAATATAAAATACGAAGAAATTCACGGTTCCTGTTTAATAATTCTTCAGAGAATTGAATCGTTATACATTGTGAAATGAAAATTCCTTTTTGACACCCGCAAACCAACCAACATATAGATGAACTAAATGAAAAAGTAAAATTTAATTTAGTTTTTTTGTGGATTTTTACGATCAACTATCAAGTGGTTAGAATAGTGAATGTAATTCAATGTATTTTATTATATAACGATTCATCTTGTTTTGTTTGGTTGGAGGTGATGAAAATGTTGCAAATTTTATTTGGATAAAAATATTAATTTTATTATGTTGATGTTGATGTTTCATTTTTAGTTTATTAAAATTATGAACCACTATTTTTAGTTTTTAATATATTTTATGTATTTTCGGGAATACATTTAGATCCCGGAGGTTCTATTGTAACTCGATTTTGATATGTGCATACATGATGATAAATAGAAAATAAACTGTGGGAATCCATTTAAATTAAAGTGTAATTCACAAAACTTAATTAAAGGGATGTTTGCATATTCATCATATTTTATGTTCATTTTATGCATCAATGTTATGCATTTTAAATATTATTTTTTTTTTTTTTTCATTTATTTAGTTAGTTTCTGGATAGGATTTCGTTGTTTATTCATGAAATGAAAGATGATAGAATCAAGATTTTATTTTCAACCATTGGATAGATAAAATTCAGTTTAATTACAGTGCATTTCTCTTTTCTTTTGGATATTTGACGGTGTGGTAGCTAACGCTGAAATATAAAAGTGAATATTTGATGAAAAAATAAAGGTGAAATTAAATAAAAACGTTATAGTCAAAATGTAATTTTTTGTTTTAGAGATGACGTGAAATGGTCGCGAATCTAATTTTGCAATGCAAATTGCTCTATAGTGAAGTATAACAACGATAAAAGTGTAGTCAAGTGAAATCAGTATATGCAGATAAAATAAAAAGTGTTTTCTTCTTTTTTTTATATTCACTTCTTCAGTGCTATTTTATTGCTGGTCCTCTCATATATGAGGAAAAATAACATGCATAAATTTAAATAGATTTCCTCATGTAATTTTTCAGTGTAATTCAGTGAGGCGATACACAGTAATTTAATAAAATTTGTTGTGTGAATTGTGCGTCTTTTTTTATGGTTGCTGGTATACAAACAGGGCTTACCACTTGGATTATCTCTGCAAAGATAAGTTTCAAAGGGAAAAGGGAAAAAAAAAGAAAAGTTTGTTATTTGGAATAAATAGAAGAAAAACGAATAATTTTCGATATATTTCCCAAGAAAAACATAAGGGACGTACTGTGTGGAAACATAAAATATAGGCAATTCGTCATTTCAACGGATTTTACTTGTGCAAGCAAAACCAAAATATTTGAATAAGTAGAGGTGAGGACGTAAAGGTAAGAATTATTTTCAAATTCTCTTTAAGAGACTTTGCACCAAAACCGGTGGGTCGATAGTGTTCGCCATCATATTCAGAATGAACTGAAAATGATTTAAACTCTGATCTTCAAAATAATCAAGGAATAAAAAAGAACGTTTAAATAATTCATGATTAATTTAAAATGGTACGACAAACATATGGAACCAGACTGAATATTATTCTGTCTAGTTATCTACCTTATAGAAAATACAATATCAGAATATTTTGTTTGATCCTGTACCATGACTTTTGACTCTTTATATTTCTATTATAACCGAAACATAGTCGTGTGCGCTTTTTTCTCTGTTTTTTCAATTGCTCGTTTGATGAAAATTAACTTAAACTCTACGGATTCTTATGTATATGTATGTAGTACATCTAACTAATTTAAAACAGACATTTCGCATCCATTTTCATGAAATTTAATATTCAAGAAGTATACGATTTCCCATGTTCTAGAACCAAATGGCTGTACTGGTTGGTTTAATATAATGGTTTCTCGTGTATTGCTCCTGAAATATAACATAACCCAGTTTGGTAACCAGAACAAAATGAATTTTCTTTATAAAACATCACAAAATTTTCACCATGAAGCCATTTCAGTCCATTTTAACTGCGGGCGTTTCAATTTGAATATGAAGAGAAATAAAAATCAGCCACCAAGAAAAAAACCAAAACAGATTGTCACTGTTGGTTTGCCAATGACTGTAAATTAAATGAAAGAAATCGCGAATGATTGTGACAACAAATAGCAACAAAAGTTTAGTTTTTATTGTCAACAATGATACTCTGAAGTGAAAATTAGTAAAAGGACACGATTCTTTTGAGTAACTTTCTATATCCTCTATGAGTGTATGTGACTCGATTAATAAAAGAAAAACAAAAAATTTTCACTATTTCACTGTATTTAATTTGCGGCTGAAATACATTTTGAATTGTTGTTGACAGAGATTCAAACCAAATGCTAACGATTTTCAGGAAGCTGTAACGTTCACATAAAAGAGCAGACTTTTTGACCTCATGGGTTCCACTGTTAAAATGAAAATAAAAAAAAAAAAGTGTAGAAAAACTTTTCATAAAATTTAATCTTGATCCCAGCTAGTTTATGTTTTTATTTCATTCGAAACGGTATGATAGCATTTTATGTTGGCACCCCCATTTTGTATAACCCCAAAATAACACTGGAGATGTTAAATAACAGAAAAAATAAAATTATCATTTATAATATACCGGAATTATGGGAGAAAAAATAAATAAAAAACTTTTCATCCTTTTGCATTTAACAGAAAATGCATTATAAATTTTATTCTATTTGTTGGTGGTCCATTGAATATTGTGTACCGTCATGTACAAACGACTAAAGCAAATTATGTATTGGAAGGGAAATCACAAAACATTTGTTTTATTGTTATGTAGGTCATAGTGAGAAACTTTCATACTAGAACACTGGACCAATAAATAAAATAAGAATTTTCTTTTATGATGTTTATTACGAATGACTCATTTAGGGAAATCCATAATTTATGCTTAATAAAGTTTGATGTCGTTCGCAAATTTTTATGATGGACATTGTCCGCGAAATATTAAATTTATTAATACTGAGAATAAAATTTGATAAACAACAAAGAACTGTATTAGGTGATCCAACCATTTGATGATAATAAATCAAAGAAATTCGATTTTTAATTCCCAAGGAAATGAATAAATTGAGTTATACGGACATTCGTTTTTATTTTTAACGTATCGATTATTGGTTGTTCTGACTTATAAGTGTTGGAAAAAATGATTGATGGTGTTTTGATGATCCACCACTATTGTATTAATGATCAGAAACGTTAACTCTTGTGCCAATTTTCCGCAAATGAACATAAAAAATAGAACAAAAATTTTAACGACTTTTGATTAATCACGTTGTATTAACACACGTACACATTGAATTTTATTCGAGTTATCAAACATTATATGCACATAAAATAAAAATCATTATATTTATTGATTTCAGTGTACTGTAATATTTGTATTTTGATAGTATAAATATTTAATATTTTTAGATGAAACATAAAAGATGAATCTATTAAAAACAAAAAAAATTATACCTTTATACTTTTGATGAATATAAAAACAAATCGTAAACAGAAATGAACGCAATAAACTGATAAGAAAATTTAATATTTCTCTATTGAAATATTTTCAATAACAACGAAACATAATTTATTAAAAGATTAATTATGTTTTATGGTAAATTTTTCATTTGCCCTGATATTAAAAGGTATTTTAAACGCTTGTATTATACAATTTTACTACCAGCTCAAGATCAATTCATAATTAATTATGAAACGAAATTATTGAACCGATAAAATATTAAATAACATGTAAATCAATAAAGACAGAAATGATAAGAAGAAATTTTAATAAACTTCAAGTTTGCCTAGATTAATTATTGACAGATCTAATATAACAAAGTAATGGTTAATTACCAGCAGCTTGTATAACATGACATGCTTACAGAAGGTTTATGATCCATCTACCTGAAGCAACATAATTTTTTACTAATTAGCAAATGTATAGAAAATAGGAACTAATCTTCACGTTTAACAGAAAAAAAAAAATCAATAAGTTCTAGTTTCATCATAATTGACAGTGAAAATCACTTAAATACACTGTAACGCTGTTAGCTGCCTAAAGTATTTGCACACAAAACACAATATTAAAATGTTGAACTAATACTTAATCTCCTTAAATTTTCATCGAATAGACAAGGGATTAAATATTTTATGTTGAGTACTCTTTTAAAATCATTAAAACATATAAAATTTATGATTACATAATGAGTTAATGTCTATACTTGTATATATTGTATTATGTTGTATTGCGCCCTTTGGCTAACATTTTTAATGTTATAGAAACCCATTTAGATGTTAGTCATGGCGTATCCATATTAAGAAAATTCAATTAACAATTTGAAAGTGTTCGCATTCACTATAAAATTGAATGTTTTGCCCTAAGAATATTCTCCAAAGAATTCGAATATATTAAAGAAGTTTTCACACCGATAAGGACTAGTGGATGTATAGATGCCCATACCCGACAGCCGAATAGAACTCAATTCATCAATTATGAATTCGACTGATGAATTCACATAAACTGAATGAAAATGGTGAAATGGGAGGGAAATTTGTGTTCATTATGTGGCCAGTTTAAAATTTTTGGCACTGAATTTTTCATTTAAATTTTCATAAAAGATAAACATGATAATTAAACATACCATTGAGATGGATGAGAAACAACATAATGCTATTTATTTATTCCATACTGATACACATTCAAGTGTGTATACTGATGATATTTAAATTAATTCAATTTTTTTGGTTTTATTCCTCATCTTTTGGTTCTGAAGGTATCAGCATAAATTTGGCATACGATAGGGAATTACCTTTACGAGTATTAACTTAATTAGAAATCTCTAACGTTTACCTGTGTGTACAACAACAAATAGAATCTGATATATTTGGATCGTTGAGTTTCCATTACACAATTTCATAATTTGGTTTTGTTTTTTAATATTTAATTATCAAAATCATTTGGTGTGGCCATTTGATAATGGCAAAGAGCATAATTGATTTACCACAACATAGAGAATATCAAATATAATAATCAATGAACAAAAAATTGTATCGCTTTACTCCATACATGAAAACACTAAATGGATTTAATAATTATGCAAGAAAATTTAAATATTTCGTTTAATTCGGTTGATGTAATGAATAATATTCGATGAATTGATATTATTTTCATTCAGAATTAATATTATGGATGAAAAATCAAATTACTAATTAAAATTAATGAGATTGAGGATACTCGTAGTCATCAAATTTAATTCGATTCAATGCAATTTGATATCGTCGTCAGAAATTAATTAGAGAATATGCTGTACTATGAAAACTAATTATGCTCCATGTCAGTTGTTAAATCAAAGCTATTGAATACAGTTGCTTTTCATCGTTCAATTGGTTCAAGAATTCAATTGAAATTTATATAATTCCTTTTGGTAAAACGAAATAATTTCAAATGATTTTGATACTTGTAATGAAACGAAAGTTAAACCGCTTGAGATAAACGTTGATTGAGAAATATTCTCTTGATGTTTCAATTCAATAGATTTTCTTATAGTCCTTCTTATTCATTGATCGTTTATCTTTTATCGTTAATAGTTTCCTATAGTATCACAGATGGTTTTTCTGTTTTAACATCATTGATACTATCTCTAGATTTGATTAGCTTGATCAAATCTGGTCAGTATTCATTATCATGAATATCATTAAATTGTCAATAATATTTTGAAATCACTAATTAAAATTAATTAATTTCGCTTAAAGCATTGAGATATTCATTTCATGATTTGGGTTATGTGCTGTTAAGATGATATTCGGTTTTACCACAATACCGCACAAGAGAATATTTATTAAAAACCACTATTCTAAATGAATCATAATAATAAAATCGTATACGCCATATGAAATGATAATGGAATATATAAAATGGTTCATATGAAATTGATAACAAAAATTAGGGCCACATTTTAACAATCATAACTATCAAAATATGATTCATGAACTAAACCATAAAAACCCAACAATGTTGTTTTATGAATTAACTGTTCTTTTACTATCAGCAATTTTATTAATAAATACTTGAACACCAAGATACCTTGTAGATAGAACATATAATAACAAGACAACATAATGCACTCCCCATATTATTAATGGATATAATGGAATTGCTTCTAAGGAAAAAGTCTCTCAACATAACAACAATAAATACCATAACAATCCCACTAAACGTTAATAACGCGGCTAAAAGAAAATACTGTAATGAATGGCTGAATTGTTTCATAGACAAGTTTAATGATTTTCTCACATGATTTGTTGATAAATTAATGATGTTCAACCATCACTGTACGTATTACATAAGAAATCATATGTATACGTTAAATGTATTTTGTAAATTTTAATATGAAAGAACAAACGATTTGCCATTGTCTTCCTTATTTATGGGGTTTCATTATCACCCACATCATCTTGAGTTTTTGTTATCACATCAAACGTATTGAAATGTGATGAAAATTTCGAACAAAAATATTGTATTTTTAGTCATTTGACTGTTGCCTTTTGTTGAGATTTAACAATTTTATATTCATCTACCCTTTTCTTGGTATAAATTTTGGTTTACTAATGATGCGACTAAAAATAAAGCAACTGTTATACCACATTTCTGCAATCAAATAATTTTTTTGTTCTTCATTATCTGCTGCTGGTGTGTTTGTTGTTGTCTCACTTGAATATAATTTAATTAATAAATGCCAATCTAATAAGGTAAAGAAAAGGTAGCATGGTAAACTGTTTGACAGTTAAGTATTTTTAACCCTCCAAACCATAGCTATTTTATACTTTAAAATCACTGTAATTTGTATGGTATTGCCATCCTTGTTATTCCACATGTCAACCATTGGGATAATGTGGATGGATTGCTTTTAGCTTTAAAACAAAATTCATGTCAAAAGTAGTACAGATTTTCTATTTACATGGTTTTCCATCCGCACAGGAACGCTTTTAATCTGATGTTTTCATAACGTGTTTTTATCCTTTGGCTCACCACATTACTCTTTTCGTTTTTTGAAAATTTCGTCGTATTTCCATTATCCCCGTTTTCATGCTACCAACAACTTGAATATCCCTGATAAATAGCCTCATTTCATACAATAATTCACATCATCTTTATTATATTATCCTGTCATATCGCTAACAACTTTTTACCACAATTCAACTGAATTATAATTTTCATATTTTTCGTTTCATATTTTTCCCCTTTTAAGTTTTTTATTCGCAATAAAAAGAAAAAGCTGAGAAGAAAAACGCGATACACAACCAAACGATAAAGAAACCATAAACTGCTGTGACTTCAAATTTATACAATTTTTTTTTCTCTTCTACTATTCATTGCGGGTAGTCGTCTCTCATATGCAAATTGAAATCGGTGAAAAACGATTTTCAAGAGTTTTCTTTTTCTTATTCTTTGGCTGAATGTCTGGTATATTCAAGAACCATTTAAATTGCTATTGAGAGTACAGATTTATTACTGTCATAAAAAAGATATACGAAAAGTAAAATTCAATTTTATTCAAATTATATGCTTGAATCAATTCACTATAAATGCACACAAGAATAATTTTTCCTGAATAATTTCGTGTTAAGGAATATACTTCGTTTATTGTATCATAACTGAAAGCTGCGGTATATTGCGAATAAATAAAATCGAGTATTTTCATGTGCACTGTTTTTTTACCAATCAATTGTCCGCTGTAAACGACATTGTAATTCATTCTGTCTTTCACATGTGACGACATACAATAAAACTGATTATCGCTGCCTATTTTCCTCAATGTAAAAGAAAAGCTTAACTGGTAACGAAACATTAAAATGTTTTACATGAAACAACGTATACAATCGTAAGTTTACGGTAAAATGGAATTCAATGATCTTTATCACATACGAAGGTGTACTATGACACCGTATGTATACAATATCAATGGGGGGATAACAAAAAATAAAAGTTTTCCATTGCCAGGTTCTTGTCGTTAGTTGTACATAACGGAGTAAAATATGTTGAATAGCGGACAGGATGTGATCCCAATAATGTGTTAAAACCCATTTAATTCCTTAACGCCCGTTAGAGAGGCGTCAACAAGGCACATTCATTGTGAAATGAAAGTCACCAGCTAATAATTTAACTTCATCTTAAATCTACATAACACTGTTTCTCTTATTGCCTTTGTATTTGTCTTCACCATCTTCTATGTAGTTGTGGATAATAAGATTTTCAATATTATTTCTTATAATCATTTACTCTGAATATAAGAGTGAAATGAAAAGAAAATCGAAACTACAGTTGGTAACAGCCGTGACAAATAAAAATAAAATAAAAACCCATCGAAATGAAGATGAGATAGAAATGTTACTAGTACATTCAAACGATGGATGGATTTCCATGTACGGAATTATTAGAAACATTATTACTAGAAAATGCTTACGAGCGCAAGTATAAGAAAAACGAATTTTTATGAAAATCTTTCACTGCATATAATCATATTATGCTAGAGCATTGAATTTGATTTGATTCTAGATGAAGAAACGTATACGTTTTAAATAAACCTTATTGCTATGGCATTAGGCAAAAACCCAAGACCAAATATGGATCACTGTTGAAGAAAAGTTTATGATTTTCTTTTTCATCGTTGTTTCATATTGCTTATAGAATCTTTATACGTTTTTTGGCTGGCTGGGTTTTGTACAATTCATCGTACAACAACAAAAAAAAATGTCCATTTAAATCGTCCATTGAAATCGTTCACTGAATAAAAGTTCACTTTCATATTACGGGTTTTAATGTTGAAATAAAACTGTATAGCATAAGATAAAGCAAGAAGAAAGAAAGGACTTTGAAAAACATTATAAATAAACTTAACAATATTTTTATTTTGGGGTCTTTTAACTAAATCGTTTTAACGTTGGCGGTATCCGGCTATTGTTTTTTTCTTGTTGGCTCCACAAGAGTTTCTTTTTATTTTTTTATTGTCTTTATATTTTATTCGTATTAATTTAGTATGTTATAAAGTACTGGATTCTAATACCAAATCCTTATATGATATCAAGAGAAAGAAAAGCACATAATCGAATGAAAAAATACCGAGAACTATGGACAAAAAGTCGGAACAAATAAAAAGAAATACAAAACAACTAGGATAACATTTTAATGATTTTCTATATTCCTGTTACATATGTTCCAGTTCAGTTTTTTTTTTTATATTTGGAATAATATAACAATTGCTCATTCCACTAAAAAAATGAAGTGCGTGATTCCATTGAACTTATCGCAGAGTCTCTCTATCACACCCCCAACTGTGCGTAACACAGCGTGAATTAAACATCGTATAGCATAAAGCTTTTCGTCTCATCCATTGATGGATATTAGATATTGCCCATGGTAATAAAACAAAAATGCTACGATAAAGCAAGAGGAAAAAAAAAAATCTTTTGGCAGTTGCTTTTAAAGGTTTCGATTTACACCATTTACTTTAAGTCTATTGTCAATGAAAATAGACGTTTCACACAAATGAAAATCATTGAAGAATAAGAAAAACAGAATTTCAATCCAATTGATGGCAACGTAGCAAAAGTGTTCAACAACGTTGAATTCAAGTTGACAGTCAAGACCAATAGATCTCATGATTGTTGCCTAGAATAAAAATAAAAACAGTTGTTGTTTAGAATCTCTTAAATTGTACTGTCGTTCAACGTGGGATATATCAAGAAATAAGATGAAATAATAATAGAACAAGCAAAGACAGAATTTATCTAATATTCCGGTTTCAATGATTATGTTTTTCCGCTAAACATTCACACTGATTTCATTCCATTTTCTTCTGTACACTTGAGATATGGTGCTACTTGGGATGACGTGTATGAGTGTGTGTTGGCTGAGAGATTTTCATTATTTTACCCTCCATATGTTTCATTTCTTATCCCAATATGAAGGCAATAAACGACCCGAAAAGAAAAAAAATAATAATAATAAATTCAACATAAAGAAAACGTAGTAGAAAATACAACATTAAACTGGCATATTGTAGGAAAAATGAAATGTAACCTGAAAACAAACTTGATATTTCTACCATTTTAACGAAGGTGTTTGATACGCCTTATCAGTAATTCTTATATGGGAGACCGTTTTACTTTAACTGTAAATGTTGGTAAGCGGTGGGTGGCAAACAACTCCATAAAAATGTGTCCTTAGACATCCTTTCGTTATGTCAAAGATAATGGGACGGAATTGCGAATAACAACACGACAAACACTCACGGTTAAAATTCAATAGATTGACGGAGTTTTTTTTTTGTTATTGTATTTTTACTGATATTCAGTTACAGAATAAAGGTAAAACGATGTAACTGTTTGGCCATAGAAAAAAAAAGGGGTGAAAATCGAAAAATGAAAAAGAAAAAAAATGAATGTACCAAATGACTCCGCATCTCATCTAATGATCTTTACGTGTGAAAGGTATAAAAAGAAACACCACCATATTTTGTCGGCTATGTAAAAACGTTATTTTCCAATAGAATTAAATAAAAAAAAATAAACGAAAAATTTGTATTGAATAGACCAGTAAGACTATTATCTTACTGTGGGTGCACTATGTACTAGAGATAAACATTGTACGTCTACCATCATTAGAAGCAGCCTGGTTAACTGTTTCTACATCGAATAGAAAGATGATGGTAAATACGGAATAAAGAAAATAACAACTTTTCCATCCGAAGGTTTCAATTCGCAATTTTCTTTTTGTACTTTGGATTCCGTTTCTGTATATGTTTATCATTTGGATAAGGCTAAAGGAGTTAAAATCTCTGAGAGAGAACGTTTTGTGTTGTGGTATTAGAGGTCCAATGGAAAACGTATAATCTGCTGATGGCAATAGATAAACATACGATTTATTGATTTTCTATGTTTTCTCTAAAATACATGAAATTGACCATACTGAGATCTCTTTATTGGTTTGCTCGAATAACCTTTTGTATATTTTGGTATGTTTGTCCCAATATAATCATATTTATTTTGGCTTAACTAGATGATTCTGTTCCATACCAAAATATTTAGCAAAACAGAAATGGAGTAACCAACAAACACCCTCACTGTATGTTATTGGTCTACAAGTAGAAGATAATACAGTAGAAACATCAGTACTGTATTACTAAAATCCGATACTGTCGAAAATATTTTATTTAATATGCATAAACGAATTAGATACAATTTACTCTATATTTTATCGGTTTGATGCGGCCCTCAAATAAAATTCTATATCCGTAACTGGGTACAGATGGTTGAATTACATGATGAATACGTGATACTGATTTATCTATAACGAGCCAAAGTGGTCACCTACCAAAATATAAAAAATAAATTGAAAATGTTAAAAAACACTCAATGAATAAACCGGTTGATCGGATAAGCCATTAAAATAGATAAAATTGAATCAATACAGGCACATAACTTACCTTATACCGTTTATTTAAAGTATGTTGGCATTTTTCTTTATATTTTATTCATATGTTTTATTCCATTTGATAAAAATCGATTTTCCACTCAGTGAAAATTTTTTATTTAGTACGGTTACTAACACGTAATGGTATACCACCTTTTGCTAATAAAACGACTGGATATGGTTCAAATTTTAATTCACTTGGATCAAGATTTTCCCAATTATATCTAGATAAAAGCATAGTTAATGCTGTTTTAACGATCACCTTACCCATACGGATACCTAAATAAAAGTAAATTGTACATATAGAGAATTCTAACAAATAATGAATACAATAGATAATCAAATTTAAAATTATATGGTAAAACAAAAGTTTAACTTTAACAATAAAGGAAGTAAAATTATATGGAAGGACAGAATTAATAAATAATTCATGGATGGCCAAATGAAACATAAATGAGAAAATACCTGATATCAAATGCTTACCAATACAAGCTCTGGGTCCTTCACCAAATGGCATAAAAGCAGCTGGATCATAGCTTTTGACATCATCCAAAAATCGATCGGGATTAAAACGTTCTGGTTCTGGGAAATATTTTGGATCACGGTGCATTGCAACCAATGATATAAGAATTGGTGTACCCTTTTTAATTACATAGTTTGTATTTGGTACTGAATAATCTTCTGTACATTCACGATTTAAAAACGATAGTGATGGATATAATCGCACTGTTTCCAATATTAAACAATCCAGATATTTCATATCTTTAATGCATTCGTATGTAACTTCACCGTTGTGTGCTTCTAACACTTCATCAACATGCCGTTGTGCTTTTGCCAGTATCTGTGGATTACGTGACAATTCAAATAGACAATTTGAAATGGCTGATGATGATGTATCGAAACCAGCTAAATAAAATAGAAATGCATTTGCTGTACACTCTTCAATTGACATTTGTTTGAATTCTTCAGCGGCTGTTTCCTTTTCCCATAATCCTTCACCGCTAATTTTACCCGAATTACGTAATTGAATTAAGGATTGCATAAAATCTTTCTTTGACACATTATTCTCTTCACGGAATTTAATTGTATCCTCAACTAAATTATTTAAGAAATCTGCAGATCGTTTGGGGATCGCTTTAATCTTCAGCAACTTCATTATACTAAAAATAAGAGAAGAGATGAATAAGATTTTTGTGTCTAGGTCATTTAAGCATTTTCATTCAATGTAATTTATTGGATGTGAATGTTAAATTGAATTAATTTCATTATCAGCTAATATCTACTTGAATTTACTATGCGATTATGATGATTTTGATAAACAATTTTTATTTACTTACTTTGGACATAAGAAAACGCTAACTGCACGTAATACACTTATAAAATCTGATGCATTTATGTATTTTTCTAGTTTACGGAATTCATCGTTTGGATTCGTAATTGTATCAACATCAATACCAAAACCAACCCGTCCAATTATATCAATTGCATATCTGTATTAATTTAAATTTATTTAGATTGATTCAATCAAATGTAATAATACGTTGTGTAACATTACGCATAAGTGTGATAAAATTCTTATGTAATTTAAATTATAACTACGCAGTTAAAAAATAATAGATTGAAACTCAATGATGATTTACCTGGCAGCTAAATCTTTCATAGCAATCGTTTCTTTATTGTTGGCCTTCACCTCAAGATATGATTGTAATTTGTTACCCTCATCCATTATAATGGAAAACATATTTCGTATTTTACCAGAACTAAATGATGGTGTCAATTTAGCTCTTAAATTACGCCATTTTTGTCCAGGTAATGTTAACAAACTAGCTGACAATGGATCATTAATTTCATCCACATATAAGCCACGGTCATGAAATGAACCAAAATCAGAACACAAAACATTACGTACTAATTCAGGATCACGTATTAAAATTGCACGACGAAAAAATAAATAAATTCCAATTAATGGTTCTGTTGTGGTTTTATATAAATCCCATATATCGCAAGCAAATGGTTGTTCTTGTTTCACCACCTTTGTTAAATTACCAAACGGTATGGTAGGTGTTGCCTCAGGGAATCCATTACGGCGCCAATATGAATAATGCCACTTGAGGTATAACCAAATCAAAATACAAAATGTACTAAATAAAATTATAATTTCTGTTATCATTTTTCTACTTTTGCTTCTTTTTTTTTCCACTTCAATGTTAACTGTTGTTGATCGGTTATTTTTGTTATTCAACGCGAATGCTAACCAATTATCTGTTTGCCAAATATTTAACACACATCACCCATTCACTGACCGACAACAACTGATATACAGAAATTATTTCAAATTTCACATCATTTCAAATGAATTATGGTGAACTTTATTCTGTTTTTATATTGTTTTAGCTTCCAGTCATACATTTATGTGTAAATGTTTTTATTTATTCGGATAATGTATATAATAGATTTTACTTTTGTTTAAATAAATTTAAATCAAATAAACTATCTCTGTATTTAATTAATTGGTATCTGGTATTTAATCACACCAATGAATATGTATTAAGCTAAATAAATGACTTTTAAAAAATGATGAAGTTTTTTTTGTTTTTAAATGAAAAATTGTCATTTTAAAATTGTTTCGAGAGTGATTGATTGCAAACATTAATTTTGTATGAATTGTTTATGCTTTAAACATAAATAATATTGATCCGTTTGTGTTTTACCTGTTCTGGTAAAATGGTGACTATTAAACACAAATATTATGATAATTTTCGATGTTAAATATTTGCTAAATACTAGAATAACAAACTTTATGTATAATTATGTACATTGTTACAATTACAAACCCAAAAATTTTGACAATTAATGATGATAATAAATATTCAAATAATTTTGACTGATTTGTACACTCAGAACGTAGCACACAATCAATTTGAAAATCATGAATTCGGTTGTATTATCTATCTCCTTCTATTTGTGTTTGACCATTTCATACTAAAGGTCATAATTCTAATTGGCAATTATTTAAACGCAATTGGAGCACAATATTTAATAAACGGTTGGTCGAGTGAGACTAGAATCACTAAATGCGGTACTAAAAACAAAAGAATAACACAATTTTAAAATTTCTACTTAACTTAAACTTTATGGAAAATCAATTTCACTATCTCGAGTATTTTAACGTCTACGTTTATCACATTTGTTTCATTTTCATTCACATCACAGGTCATTAATAATTCTGATTATGTTTTTACTATACTAAATTAATACCATTACTCTTACATCATAATGTCCAATAAAATTTAATGCTTATGACTTTTATATGAATTAACGAAACAAAAAATGAATATTAC
This sequence comes from Coboldia fuscipes, assembly GCA_001014335.1. Classification (NCBI taxonomy): domain Eukaryota; kingdom Metazoa; phylum Arthropoda; class Insecta; order Diptera; family Scatopsidae; genus Coboldia; species Coboldia fuscipes. The sequence continues at coordinate 98,585 of JXOR01000147.1, read as the reverse complement.
CTACATAAAGAATAAAATAATAAAGATTTCTCTTTCTATTTCTTTTCTTTTTTTTCTGGGATAATTTCTTTTATGCGGTGATGCTCAACAGTGCATAAGGATAAGAGACAACGAAATTTTTATTTTTTTGATTTGGTACAGCCATAGTGAATGACGACCACAATGCAAACAGGAGGTGAGTAATTAAAGTCATAATAATAATAAAGTTATCAATGTGTAATAAAATATAAAAGTGTGATGAGAATACAAAAGGAAATTTCATACTTAACTTTTGTAATAACAATAAAAATTTATCATATCTCTACTTTTATTATAATGTGGGTATGCATTAAGGAGTGTTTTAAGAGTACCAGCAAGAAAGAAAAGAACATTCATTTAAAACTATAGAATAATCCAATTGTACAATTCATCTTTTATGTAGATGAATACTGAATAATCATTAAATATTTTAATTGCTGGAAAGAAGTACAAATTGATTTTGTAATTAGAATTGCACATGAAAATATCTACGTAATTTGAAGTATCAGTTACGTTGATTACTTATGGTTAACAAAGAAAATTTAAGTGTTGGGATAAAATGCAATCAATTGCACAAATTTTTCTTAAATTAGGTCACTGTCTGTATTCCCTATCGTATCCAATTATTAAGAACAATTTAATTTTATACGATGGTAAATGTTAAGTAAACCAAATACGAACGGTTTTATGCTCTTTTAATTTTCCACAAATATTAACGTATGAGAATATTCAACATCTCTATACCATGAAATGATTTTGATAACATATAAGACGTTGATGGAACAATTTAAAGAAATGAAAATGAAACAAAACAGATTTTATCTTCTCTAGATTTAATTTTCCAGTTTATGTAAAACAATTTATCATTTTGTTGGTTTTCTCTTTTTTTTATGTTTTACCATAGTGGTTTACGCTGTTGTTTTCTTTATTTTTTTTTTGGGGTATTTTCTTTACTTTTGATAGTAGCAACATTATATGCGTATACATTGTTTTAGAGTGAAATTTCCGTTTATGACTTTGTTAGTTAACTGTTGTTAGCTGAAAAAAAAATGAAACGAAAAGCAAAGAATAAAGTGAACGAATCATGAATTGGGATGAAATGGAATTGGAGTTTGCCAAAAAAAAAGAAGAATTTATGTTGCAAAGAAAAAGATGTGAAAATCGTATGGTAAAGCCACCTTTATAGTCTCATTACAAATTCATGTTACATTTGTTTATTTCGTGTCACTTTTCTGTGTTTTATTTTTTACTACACCGTGACTGCTGTTATTCTATTTCTGTTGTATGCTGCCAAGAATATTGTTTTTATTTTGTTCAATGGGTGGTGGTGGTGTGAAGGAACAATTTCACGTTTTACCCGCTATTTCCTTAAAGCTTTTGGCAATACTTTGAAAGGAATGAGTTAGTTCCTTTTGTTTTTACTCTACATAAATATATTTGAATTTCCCTTTGAATTATTTTATGTCTCAAGTGTTTTTTTGTTCGTCTCAGCTACACTTGTGACAGAATAGTATCAGATGAGATCAGAGGGATGGTATAAACAAGCACGCGTTATATCGAAAAGATGTTGTACTTCATCATTATTTATTACCCTGCCAACGAATATTTTCTGTTATTTTTGTTTGTTGTTTTTATTTTTTATTGTTATTTTTATACTTTGACCCATTTTCATATATTAGCATCATTCATAGAACGATGGGTGGGCAGTATAATGAACTAAACTACTATATGAATAAGAAAAAAGTATTATTTCTTTTACGTATGGTACACGAACTTAAAAACAAAAAAAAAAAAAACAAAAGTGTTTCCTTTAATCGTTTACATTCAAATGAACTCCATAGAAGTTTATACTGATTTTTGTTTTCCATTGGTAACGTCTTACCTTTCATCTGTCGAGTAACAAAAAAAAAATGAAGTTCTTCTGTTCATCAAGTTCAACATGTTGGGGATGGGAAGGTCTCGTTGTTCGCGGATATGTTGTATCATTGAGTACTTTCTTTTTTATGGAAAATATATGTAACATTAGAGATAATTTTCCCATGAGCATTATATTACAATGTAAAGGAAAATGAAAATAACAGCAAAAAAAGAAATACAAAACAGAAATGTGGAAGATACACAATGCGTTACGATTATAAAGACAACAATTTTTATAATAATCGTTTCCATGAAAGACGAAACAAAATAAAAAAAAAAAATTACTGAGAAACAAAAACCAACAAAGCAATATAAAAGGAAAAGCAATAGATGTTGTGTACCAACATTTTCTTTTTTTTATGTTGTTTTACCGTTACAACGGAAAACGCAAAAGAGCGAATATGTCCTGCAAACATTGATACCCTAGTGGACTGGGACGTACATAAAGAGAGGCCAATATTAAAGTGAAATTGTATAAAATGTTAACTGAAATAAGAATAAACGGTTATTTATCATAACCATAAAGAAGAAAATTGTGAATTGAACCAAAAGTTTAAGTTTTAAGTAGAACAGAAAGGAAAAATGATAACAACAACTAAGTGGATTATGTTTTATTATGTTGCAGCCCTCATAATATCGTATGGTAATGGTTTTTTATGTTTTTAACTTATTTCACGGTAAATTTTCTACATGTGTCGATTCAAACATAAGAATTTAGTATGACAATTTTAAAAAAGAAAGTTTTCATTGGCACTACACGATTTCATTTCAGTCATGGTTCACTTTTATCGTTTTAGTTTTTTTTTTTTTTTTTGTTTCATTGCTTCCACTTTTCTTTTGGATAAATAAGAAATCCAACGAATATTTTATGTTGAAGAGAACATTCTACACGGATCATGAAACTCAATTGTTTCAGGTATATCTTGATTGTTGGATGCTCTATGACGGAATGCATACCCAGGTATACGAAAATAAAATAAAACAATAAATTTGCATAGAAATGTTAGTTAAATTTGTGAATTTCCATGAAAAATCTCTTGATTCCTGGTAACTGGGAGAATGAATGATGAACTTTTTGTTCTTTGTTGATCATCAACGTCGTAAATGGATAGCAACTTTGGATACCGCAGTACTGGAATTACAAAGTCTCTCTTCTATTATCGATAAAATTCTTTGGAAAGCTACATTTTCTTTTTGATTCCTATAATAAGAGTGTGATATTCATTGAAGAACTATATGGGGCGAATATTTTTATATTTTCGTTGGTTCTGTGGTATTAAACTTTTAGAATGTTACTTATGTTCACCTTTTATGCAGTAATCAAATACAGAAAAAAGAATCTTAGTCTTCTTTTGTTACTCGTAACATAAACAACTTAATTGAACTTTGAATTTAGTATACCGAGCTAAATGAATGGGAAAGAATACTCTGAATATCTCAAATAACAGATACATGATTCATTGAGGATAATCGTAATATATTTTCACCTGGATTTATGGTGAACTCGTGTCTGTTTGAATGCAACATCAATTTTATGATCGTATTTTTCTTGTTACACATTTTATTCATCATTGCCATATGATTCAGTTACTTAGACATACAATATTGAATAAACTCTTACATTCTGTTTTGAGCCTTTTGGGTTATCACTCTAGTCGCGTACGATAAAGTTTTTCATTCGTAGAAAATTTTTATTCAAAATAAAAAAAGAAGAAAAAAGAACCGAAATGAATATATTTTGCAAAAGAAACTGTTCATTTTTATTTTATTATACATTCATTTGGCAGATGCATTGAATACCTTGTATTAACTTACGTGTATGGTGCATGAATATTTTCACTGATTGGATACCAGCAATGATACATTGTAAATGTTTTATATTATACGTTTCGTATAACATTTCGCTTACTGAAATATGAATCAAACTTTATTTTATTTTATTCCTGTCAATTTCTTCGTTCTAGTTTATGATCACTGAGACATTTCCTTTTCTATTTTCTTGGCAAACTCTTTTTTATATTTTTCTTAGAAAAATATTAATGATATTTCATATCAATCGTAACAATGACAACTGATATATACATTCTTTTGTATTGCTTAACTAATTTTAGAATTTATTCGATACACATGATCGAGTTGCCTTTTTATCATTCTGATGATTTTCATATAAGAAATTTATCTGATTTTCTTCTTTTTTTTGCTTCAAAATCCATTATGATTGAAAAATGAAATTAGTTTGATATGAAATTTGATTCATAATGAAAATTCTATGCAAAACAGATGATTCTTTTATAAAAATTTTAATGGTATCTTATTTTATTTGTTATCATGATTAATGTATTGCTTATGGTTGAAACTGAATCAAAATTTACGTTCCATTATTATTATTCACGATTAGTGTTGGCCAATAGAATGACCGCAATCTCAAATTTCTTTTGTGTAAACCAAAAGAAAAAAATCACCCGCTGAATAATAAGTTTCCATGCTGAGCTTTTTTTTCGTTTGTTATTTCCATTTGTCAACATTGAAAATCACTTCACAAATGGATGATGTGCGTAATGTAAATATTGTAATTTTTTTTTATTCGGTTTTTTGTGTAAAACGTGAATAATAGAATCGATGATAGGCAGTGGGAAAAACTGAACTGGGCAACGAAATGATTTGGTACAATCATCCAGCCGTTCGGTAAAAATCTAGAGCAACAGAGAAAATAAGTCGACAATCATATTATTGACCTGCAAACGCGCATAATCAAAGCATCCCAAAATAAAAGGGATTGGAAACCAGTTAGCATAAGGGATTATTGTTTTGGCCAATATTAAATGGATGTATCGTTTTGAATGTGTATACGAACTATTGTTTAACTCGGGGATTTTTCTTTAATATTCCTCTATATTGTATTGAAATTAATCCTGTTAATCATTAAATATTAAATCATGTTTGATCCGTTCCAAATGGGAAAATTTTAAATGAAAATTGACACGGTATTATGAATACCATTGAATTTATTTCTTTTTGTTCTTGTTATTCCGATTTAAATAACTATTATTCGCATGAAAATCATCTAAATATTCAATATTGAATTTGGATTTCATTGTATTTGAACCAATCAAAATCATTGTCAATTATAAGAAAACATGAAACAAGAAATAGGAAACAGTTGGCATTTGTTGGTATAAAGAAAATTCATAACGAGTTTTCTCAATTTCACTTTTTATCTGTTTATTGACCGTGGGGGTGAATGATAACGAACTGGATGATTGAACGGAAAGTGTTTCGTTGTTAGTCACTTTCACCGAGAACTAATTCAATTTAACTGATTGCATAAAAGACGTTAGATTTCGATAGATTTTCATTGAAATTCAAATGGAATTTAATTATCCATTGGAAAATCAAACTGAATAAAATTTTCGTAAATGTGTTGAGTGGTACACAATCGATTCCACAAATAATTTCATTTGATTTTTCTCACCATCGTATGATGCTATTGGTCGTTAGTAGCTGTTATAGGTGTATGGATAGTATAAAGAAAATCGCTTATTTGTTTCATTAAAGAATGATTTGAATACTCTGGAGCTAAGTGAGAAGAGAAATAATGTAGAGAATAAAACAGAGAAAAAAAGGAATAATAATGGCATAGCATAACAGAGCAGCAGGCATCTAGTGTTACGGGAGAATTCAGCTGTATGTGGAGTGTATTTGTGTAAATAAAATTACCATTTCGCAGGAGATGTTGATCAAATGCAATTTTCAGTGACTAACTGAGCAAGTCCATGGGATGATATTATTTTCTATCGTTGTTAGATGCTCTTCATTCAGTTTACCATTAAATGGTGCACGCTGTTTTCCATTTGGTTTCACTGTTTTCCAGTTATACAGTAAAAGTATTCTGTATACGTTGGATTATTGTGTGTATTTTCATTTTATTTTTTTTTTTTATAAATTTTCCCTTCGCCGAAGTAAGTTGATGAAAAAGCTCTCCAAAAACATTATTAGAAAACGAGATGATTTTTCCCAGACCAGCTGAATATGAAAAGTACACGTATTTCGTATCCCTGTTGCTAGTATTTGATGAGATTTCAACCAATGCGGTGGTGCGTTTACATAGAGTTATTCTTTCGTTATTTTAGAGACACATAAATAGAAGAATATTTTATGATTTCTTAGATTCAAAATACAGGATTTATTCAGTACAGTGTTTTCTTTAAATGTTACTATTTAGAGAATGTGCGAATAATTGAATAATTTCAATTTCAACTGAATTAATAAGTGGGGAATGACGTCAGTAATTTGCAATATTCTTTGTATGTTTACGTGAATAATAAAAGAAAGTGTTGTACAATAGAAACAATAAATAGTGAGCAATCGTATTTAATTATATTCATTGGTTTTGTCTATTCAACGTGATTGGATTCGAAGACATTGAAAGTTTTTATTTTCCAAGTGATAAAATAGAGACTAAAGTTTATTTACCAATTCTACTTTAGGTGAGAGCGGTGAAAAATAAAGTTTTTTTCTTCTTCATTTCAATTTCATTTAAAAACAAGAAGAATCTGATGTGAAGTTTTCACGTAAATTTAGTGCAAAAATAAAGAAAATTGCTCATAAGTTTATTTAATCTTATATTGCTACTGAAAGCTTCTTATAATCATTATGTCTTTTAATTAGTTTATTTCGTGAAAGATAAAAGTTTAAAATTTTTTGTTCAGTTCTCAACGTCAAAAGCGAATTATTATTAAAATAAAATTTATTCTTATTGGATAAGTGCAATACAAAAGAATTTGAATTCTTTTAAGGCGCAGCGAAAAAAACAACAAAATTTATGGATTTTATGAAAATGTTGTTATTTGTTACAATATTTCATAGCTTTTATAAAGTTATCTACGTATAAATTGTTCCAGTGTTGTATTTGATGCATTTCAATTATGGCAAATTGAAGGTAACATAAAGAATCCATGTTGCATTTATTAAAATAGTGAATTTTTAAACTGTTGTAATCAAAAATCATAAAAAATAGATGGGCAACTATTACGACAGTTTGAAAGCCAAGGAAGTTTTTGTTTAAATAAAATACATAAGTGAGTACATTCAACAATGTTTTTATTTTTGTTAAATATTAAGGCTATACTCATATCATGACATAGTAACTGTGGCCTAAGCTTTTGTGCATTGAGCATAAAATTACATAATTTACATAAAAAAAAGTAAATCCTTTATCTTTGATCATTTCCACATCTATCATGATCACCGTTACATGTATCACATCTAAAATGTTTGATGATACAAAAGTTATTTTTAGCAAAAAATTAAATCCACTTTTCTTTCGTCCCGTGAAAAAAAAGAACTGAGAGATGCTAGAAAAATAGAAAATTGCTTGGCAAAATATAAAAGGGAAAACCAATTTTCCACATCCACATGATACACATTTATGAATGGACCATTGAAAATACATTTCTTTCAATAGAAGAATAAAACGAAAAAATTTGGTTATGATAAACGAAATGACTATTTGTGAGTACGATGGTGAATCAATGGAGGGGTTGAATATAAAAAAAAAATGAACGGAAAAACCAACCGTTTATTTTAAAATAAAATGTAATATAAGAATAACAACAATATATTTTTGTTTTGTGCTTGTGATGAAGAAAATTTTTGCATGAAAATGATGTGATCCCTTTGGGGATTGAACAACAACAAAAATAAATAAATATCCAATACAAGTACTTCGATACATATTGTATAGTGGAATGGATGCCCAGGGGTCGATGTGAATATTTATCCCAATCTGTTATGCGTTATGCGTATGTCAATTTGTTATAAAAAATTTTTTTATGTATTTCTCCTGTCGACTAATATCCATTAGATTCTATCGGTTACAAAGCGCGAAAGGGACTCTTCATTGGGGATAAAGTTTATATATTCCAACGAGGAAAAAAAGAACAGATATGAATTTTAATATGACATAAAGATCAAAAAGGATAATAACCAAATCTAATGGTAATCATTTGAACGAAAATTTGTTTTTTTTTCTTGTAGTTTGGTTTTTGTTCCTTTAGTTGATTGAGAAATGAGTGCAAATGATTTAAGTTTTCGATTAATGTGAAAAATAGAAGATCTTCAGAGAATAAATGTCAGAGACAGACACTTTTTTATTTTGAATTTAATTTAAATTTTCGTTAAAAACAATTTGATGTGAAAAATACCATTTCCATGTTGGTGGCCACATTGCAAATTGGTAACAGAAATAACAGTTAATTTTAGTATTATTGAATGCCATTAACTGGGTAGTTTTATTACATTGTAATATGAGATTTTATATGATCATAAAGCGGACCAGAAGATGAATTACAACAATTGAAATCAAAATGCATTTGGACACTGTAAATGGGTATAAAAACAGCAACAGTAACGTAGTACGGCTACAAATTGTTCAATGATGATTATCCATTGTTACAGTCACATAATTTGTCTTTTATGAGCATAACTTGTAATGTACTGTTTTACTGATAATGTATTCATTGAGTGCCATTCTTTCATAACGACCAAAAAAGGTTTTCTTCATTTTTTTTTTGCATTCACGTCAGTTTTCCATTCCAAAATGGGGGTTTTCTTTTATTATTGCGCCCGACTAAAGTTGTTACAATCACCAACGATCCAACCAGGAATTTGTATTGAACATCAATTTGCCATAAATTGTTACATTTTAATATTAAATTCAGTTTGAATTCTCATTTGAGAATTACATATAAGAATATATACGTTTTTTAAAAGTATTTTACCCATTGATTGTGTGTAACACCCTAGCGATTTATGTCCAATCGAATGTGGTTGATGGTTTTTTATTTATTTATTTTTTTGTTATATTATCAGTGCCATAGAGTATGATGAAGGAGTTATTCTTATTTTACTGTCGCTATGTTACAGATTTTTGGTTGATGTATTTTTAGATAAACGAAATCCAATGTACTGGAATTATCCGAATCCGTGGATAAAATCCTTCAATGGATCTGGACCATTTTTATAGGTCCCTTTTGGACAGTCGGCCAATCATGGTTCATATAAAACTCATTATTCATATTAAGTGTTACATTGAAATCATTTGTTGCGGTTGTATTTTATGCCAATCTCATAAATGTATAAACACGATTAACATTTCTGCGTTGCCTTTTTTTTTTATTCTCTATGTACCGTTCAACCAATGAAGCATAAAAATTTGCCATTTCTTATGGTTTAAAAATACTTAAACGGTGTGATTCAACTGCCCTTACATTCAATGATGGATATACTATGTATGTACGTTATGGTTTCTTTCCAATTTTTTTTATATTTAAAATTCGCCAATGTTTTCGTCATTTGTTATAGTATGGGAATTGTATTGCGGACAAAGTCAATGAATCTAAAGCCCCAGTAGAGTGCTTTCGGAAAATTATTAATAAACCAGAGGTTTGCAGTACATATACATATTCGTGATGTGGGATTTTTTATTTCCGGAACCATTTGGTATATTACCATTGAGTGGAAAATCTTTCTACACTGAGTGTAAATGGCATTATTTTCTGGTATTGGCATTCGACCCATTGAATGAAGCAGAATATTCAGTTTAATGTGGAACAAAAAATATAACTGTGCAACGAAATAGTATCCACAACGTTTATCACCCCACGTTTAAAGTATAAAATGTTTGCAAAAACTAAAAAATTCATATTTTATGAACATCCTAAGCGTATACAAATTTTATATGCATATACACTGTTTTAAAACATATATTTTCTTTGTTCAATTTGACACCCTTTCAATATTTCATACCAAATCAAATTAAACAAAATTTGAAATAAAAATTGTAGGCATCGTTTCGGATAAATTAATTTTTATCCCTTCTAAGGTCACCCTTGGTTTTTGCTCGAGGGTGCTCTAATTTATTGGTCTTATTGTTGTCGAGGTGATCTATTATCTGATCTAGTTTGTTTATATTTGGATAGTTGACATCCGCATAATAAAGACGTTTCACTGACTCACCACACCGGGCACTGGACAGGTGCGCACTTTTTAAGGAAAATGCATGTTCTATTCATTTCAAGACATGTAGATACCGAATAACATTGTTTCCTAAAACGATTTTTGGGGTGATTACAATATACATCTACAGTGATGCGCAAGAAACGGAAATTACTGTTAAGGAATTCAAGTATAAAATGAATGTGAAGGAATAAACGTGACCAAGTTTCGTTAATGTTGAAATGTATGCGGCATTTGGGAATTCAGAAATTTACTCGTCAAAATAAAAAGACAGAAAAAAAAAACGTTTCTATGTTCCTCATCTCGTAAAGATAAATAATTATGTTTCCGTTCATTTCGTTGTTCCTTTACGTACTCAATTGCAGAACTATATACATTCGTATTAACGTCCATTTCTTATGTCTTTCTATTTACCGGGAACATTGTTAAAAGTAACCAATAAAATGAACAAGACAAACAGTACAGTCAATATTCATAGAAAAGAATAGAAAAATTTGTTCATGAACTGAATTTATTCGAGTTGAAATGGTCTAGTGGGAACACTTTTACTCATCGTCTACGGTTAAGATGATGGACCAAATGGTGATTACATATTGAATGGGGGCCACCATGAATGGCTATAAAGAAAACTTAAGGAAATTAACAATTAATTTGATTAAATAGATTCACTCAATAATAGAAGTGTCGGTACAATTGAATGTTGTGTTGGGGGTGGTGTTATACAATTTTCTACACCGGCCATAAAATAAAGATCCATAGAATAATAAAAAGTATGTAGCCAGTTAGTGAAAATGGTGTTCTATTGAACATGAAAATAGAATGGAATTATTTTAACGTGATGGAATATATAATGCATTATAACTGGTAACATAACTTAAGAAAACGAATATAGTTCTCCATACAATATTCTTTTTATGCGAATACAAACATGTAATTGAGATGATATTATTCTTTTCTCTGTTATTTTGTCTGTTAACGATCGACATTTTATTGAACTTTTGTGTTTTCTTATATTTCACCAATGGATTGAATTCATGGAAACCATTAAATGAATTACTGAGAATGTATAAAACTCATGTGTCTTTAGCATTGAATAAAATGAAAATTGCCATTTTTATTAAAATGAATCACTTCATGTCTGTCTTGGCAAAACACATAAGAAAAATAATAATTCTGATTGGATTTATTTTTAAAGATTCTTACAATTTAATTGATTTTGCAACAATAACAAAGGCGCCTCTTAATTGAAGACGTTCCAAGAAAAATAAAAAAAAACTTTTCCATTTGCATTGAATCTTATTATCAGTCTGATGAAATGAAAATTAGTTTTGTTTTCCACAGACTTTGTCATTAACAATGATTCGCTCAGCCGCGGTAATGTGTAATTTTATAAGCCATACAGTTGAATTTATTAGTGAAACTCATGACTACAAAAGATGATAAAATAAATTGAAATTTCTATTCAATTCATAGTAAATCAAATACAAAAGTAGAAGAAATCTTGCCCTCTAACTTAGTTTTATCTTTTCACCATTATTTTAACTGTAAATCATTTTCATTTAGAGAGTTTTCTTCGTTAGTTTTTTTTTTTTACTTTTGAAAAGGGATCCACAATTCTTGAAAGTGATAATGTTAACAAAACAAAAATGAATTATAACAAATAACATGTTCTGTGGATTAAACCCAATCAACACTGAGTTAGAATCCAGTAAAATTTTATTTGGTTGGAGGTTTTCTTGGACGGTTTTATGATAAACTTTTCATTTTAGTATTCATCTAAGAAAACAAAGAATACAACAGCGATATATGCCAGTGAACCATAAATGATGAAAACAAGAAAAGTCGATGTGGTAGGGAGTTGAATATTCAAAGAATGTTAACGTATGAAAATCATTTTTTTTTCTTCTGTCGTTCTGCGTCTAATGTAAAAGTTTGTATTCATATCATCCACCCAAAAATAAGTTAGACTGGTGTATCACACATTAGGTATGGTAAAATTGAATAAAATAAAGTGTAAGGAAATTTGGAATGGATGCTGCTAAAGAAAAAAGAAAAGAAACTTAATGCAGTAAAATATCACTAATGTAATGGTTAATATTATTTTAAAACGGTTACCCGAGAATCCCAGTTAGCAGTTAAAGACTTTGGCTTTGGTTTCGTATCTATACATTAGAAATAAGTGAGTTTTACTAATAACATCATAGGCAGATATTGTAATATGGCAATGTACCAAGTGCCATAAAATGAAACAGAAGAATTTTATTACGTGTCATTGTAAACCATATGGAGTTCATGTTACCAGTCATTAATCGTCTTGGTGTAAAATTGATAACACACATAAGCAACATAACATTCATACTCATTAAATGATAAACTTTACTTTATTTGTGTGGGACCACGTCTTTCCCCCAAAAAACATACAATAAGAAATTACGATGAAGAACAATTAAATGTGTAATGCGTTATGGATATGAGTTGAATACAGTTTTGGTATGCCATATTTTAAAACGGATGGGAGCCTGAGAATATTTCCATGTCATAATATGGGAGTATCTACTACCAACAATTGATAATCATCCATAAGGATGATAGCATACCATATATGATTTAACAATATAAATTTAACTTTCGGTTACTTGAATTTTCGTATAAATTTCCTTGCAATTCATGTATTCAATGTTAAAATAATACGATAAATTATTCTATTAAAGAATATGGATAAAGATAAAATGAAATCCGATATGATAATTTTCAACATTAAGAATTCACATTTCACTTGTTTTGTGGTGTTAAAATGAAAAGAAAAATTGATGAAAAGAAACATCATCTCTTACGTGTAGTGTTGAATAAGCCTTTGAAAAGAAAATCGCTGAACTTAAGAATGGAATAGAAAAATACAGTAATCATGAAACCATCATGAAAGTAATATGTTTCCTTAACATACTTTACGTGAAGTTTTAACACATTTACTTTTGAAAGTGAATGAAATTTGTTAAAAGCATTGAATCATCAGAACCCATACACAGACAATTGGGGAACATGAAAGGTATAGTGGTATGAATAAACTAATACTGGTTAACTGATTTGAAGGCATTGATACAGACCTGAGTAACAGATGATTTAATTTTCTGACATAAAGAATGTTTTCTTTCAATTTTTAAAGATTTCCATCTTATTATTGATACCTTACTAGTGTTCTGTACATCTAAGTTGTATACAAAAGTAAAGGATTCACACATACTGGGCCACACCGAATATGTGTATGTTTGCCACATTTTATACAATTTCATTATATCAATAGATTTACTGATGTAAAACGAAATGTAATTCGTTTCAATATTGAATATAGTCAATACATTGGAGATGTATTGAGTTAAAAAGGAGACCTTTATCAGTGTTCGTCCATGGGGGTTGTAAATAATTTACACATCATTTTCCACGAATTTCATTCTCGATCTTATGTCGTCTTCTGTGTTATTGCCATTTTATATTTTTTGCTGATCAAATGTATCATATCGTGTATTAAAGGAGTCAAATGGATGCTGATGCTGCTACTTCCATGTTATTCATTGTGCCATGTACCAACCAAAGATACTGAAAGATAGATGAATCAGTTTTCTTTTTTTCTTCGTTTTATTCTTGTGGTTGTTGTTTTTTTCCATTACATTTGTTCACATATTTTGTTTTTTAACCCAACGCTTCCTTGTTGGTATTACAGTTAAAATTTACGATGAACAATATTGAAAAATTCTCAAACAAAAGAAGTTTTCATTTTTAAATCAATTCTTTATATTTTTTCTCTCTTATTTCATTGGTAGGTGCTCTTTCTTTAGTCATTTTACCAATAAGTATTAATCTGACATTGTACTAGATATAGTCTTCTTTCAGAGCTGTATATTATATAGAAAGTTATTGTTATATTCATGTATAGAAAGTGGATTATGTTTCTTATCGAAAGAATGTTTTGAGAAAACAGTGATAAATTATTCCCCTTTTGGTTCTTTATCGTATTTGATTTCCTTTTTACATTCCGTTTAATGTGTGTATGTCGTACTGGTTCTAAAAGTTTGTTCATCTCTTTTCTTTTCTTTTTTTTTTTTGGGTGCTCGAATTGAAAATGGCATTGTTTGATAACAGTGGAATGAAGGGAAAAAATATGTGTTTTGTTGGCTTTTTGGCCCCTGAAGTGTTCACGCCTTAAGAAAAGTCCAAATGAAAATCATCATTTCATCGCATTCAATTTTCTTATACTTGAGGAAAGAAATGGTGGTGGTCCCAATCGATGTTTTACCATTATGACAATATGGAACTTTTTGCTACTTGGTAGACACGTGTCATTGCCTAACTTTTACTGAACAGTTACCAAGCTAATACAAGTGGTATTGGTACTAATGGGGCAACTGTATGTAGAGCTCATTAAATGGCATTTAGTGATATGTAAACTTGGCGGTTTTTGCTCGTTGACTTTACATTAATCCAAATGGATCAATTTAACTAATCCATGCATATTGGTGTCCTCGATAAATTACATCATTGAAACATTCATTCATTTTGGTTGGGCAAAATGGTATTAAAAGCTTTAAGTACATAGACATTATGGTGTACAATGGATTTATTTTGTTTTCTAATCATTAAATTCTAATGCTTTTAAGCATTCACCTCCACCCCTAACCAAACGAAATAAAAAATGTTAAATTTCAATTCATGGCTAATTAATTATTCATGTAGATGATGAACACAAGTATTTATGTTTAACATATTATTTAACTTAAATTCGATTATGTCTAATCAATCTAGCGTATTGACGTTGGTTAGCCATTTTAAAACTATTTACATTTGGGACCTTTCCATTAAAATGGTAGCGAAATCAACAGAGTTACCAAACATAAATAAGATTGATGATCAATTATTGAATGTCTAAAGGATATTTGATGATCTCAATACCCTATGATTCATTAGTTAAATATTTTCTTTAATTATTCGACTATCAATTAATTGAAATTCCAGGAAATAATCAAATTTAAAAATTTTGTTTGGTAAATAATAAATTGTCAATACCCAAATGGCAATCCATTAACATTGAGCTGATACTCGTTATAATTAAATTAATCAACATTATTGAGATCATATTTTAAAATGAATTTAATATTGATTAATTCATATTGATGTATGTTTTATGTTTTCTCTGTGTCGTTTGTGGGATGGGTTTTATTTTGTGAATAATTAATTTTTACTCTTCAAGTATAATTAATTGAATGTAATACAAATGGATTGTGGTTGGTTGCCATCGATATGTAATCAAACAGAATATTCAATCAACTAATTATTTACATACAGAATGATGTTTCCTAAAATTTTAATGCACATTAACGCGTTAATGTTTGAGTTTGACTAATCAGAATTTACTGTTGTTGTTGTCATCATAAATGTTTCAATAGAATTTCATATTCATGTAATTGTGATTCAGATGAAAGTTTTGATGAACTCGACAGAATTTAATTTCAATGGTTGCAAATAGTGGATTGTGATACTGTTATTGATTCGATTACATTGATAAATAATTAATTAATGGATTTGTTCATACATAAGTCTATTAATTTAATAAGGAATTGTCTATAATTTACTAAGTGCACTTAGCATATTTCTAACGATTGTCATTAATTTGTAATTTAATTCCACTCATTGTGACGCTATAATCAATGGTGTAGTATTTAGTTATAGTTTAATTATTACCTTATTAGCAATAGTATTATTTCCATGAAATTTACCATTTATCGGAATTATTTACATGCATTAAATCTATTTGTTTATTTTTTTAAAATAATATGCATTTTATTATGATTATATGTTACTCTGTGAAAATAATACATTAAAATAATTAATTTTCGATAATTAATGGTAATAATAAGGCCAAAACAATGAATTATCAATTCAAATGAATATTAACAATGCGTATCAATAAAATGTAATTAAACGTAAATGAATTGTTCATACACTCATTAGAGATACATAAAGTATTATATAATATAAAAATGATATTTTAATTAATATAATATTACTCGAATTTTAATTTTAAAACATTATGAGAACGATTCTATAGTTATCAACAATGAAAATCCATTGAAATTGACATTAAAAAAATTCTTTCACCAAAACAATTAAATCAACCAGAACACCTTTTTTTCTCAGTTATTTTATAATGAATGCAGCATAATGACAATCACACACATAGAAATTCAATTATTGCAATTCATATTACAGTTTTGCATAAAATAAGTTTTTGACACAAACTACAAGAATTATAGTACACATTAAATACTATAATTTCAATAGAATTTTAATCACTCACATTTATCCATTAACATTGGTTTTAGGCAACATTGAATATGTTAAAATATTATAGAATTTTAATTAAACGTTATTTTCAATGTCTTGTTACCACAATACCGTGTATGTTGTTCATAATTGTAAAATCGTTTATTAACTGCAACACATTTTCTATACAATTCACATTAAATGAAACCAGCCGTAACGTTAAATTCATTCTGAGGTTTTCCATAAACGTTTGCAATTACATAAATTTTCTTTTTACACTACGGTACAAATGAATCAGAATTTAAATATAAAACCAACAAAAAAAAAATGAATATGAACTGAATGAAAAACCTTCAGAGAATTAGTATTATAAAAATTTATGTATTTTATTGAATCATTAAGCAGCCATTATGTTTATAGGCTGAACCGTTTTACCTTTTAATAACAAAAATGTAAAATATTTTATAATAATTTTGGTTCTCCCCTTTACACATCACACATTAACAATTCAATGTATCCACAATGTACGTGAAAACCCGCCTAAAAAATAAATGTAATTCAATAATAAGTAAATAGCATAACATAAATCGAAACCGCATGAAAAATAAAGGAAAAACCAAACCAATTTCCATTCAATATCCGTACTAGAAGGTATCTATTAAATTCGTTTGATATCGTTACTTGATATTCGATTATACATAATATTCAATGTTGGATGAGAGGAAGTTAAATCTAGAATTGCCTAAAAATTACCATTGATTTTCTATATGATATAATGGTAAGCTATTACATTCGGCTGCTAATATCTTATTGGTTTGGCATATGCTGAAACCACTGGATAATGTGTCTCGCTACTGTAAACTCATGTGTGGTTTGTTTTTCATTTCTTTTTCTTTATTTTTGGGTGAAATTATTTTACTGTACGTGAATTGTGAAATTGGCATAATATTTCTAAATTTGGCACATAATTCCATTTAACTTGACACTCCGTCATTCCTTTTTTCTGTATTCAAATGAAAGTGTGTATTTGTGCGTTTCCCTAAAACCACAGAGTATGTGTAAAAGCTACACAATGGAAAATAAGCTCATACAGTTTTAATACAATTCATCAGCATCCCTCCGAACAGAAATTCTTTCACCAACTGAACCAAATAATAATCATAACGAATGGACCCCCCTCATCATGATTTCGTTATTTTTCTTTCGCTATCGTTTGTTCTATGTTTTTTTTTTTATTTTCTTGTTTCATTTTGGATACATTCAATTCCAGATATGTTCTCGATGATGACTAAAATACGTGGAAATTTTGATTTTTCCCATATTTATCTACATAATATTTGAATCATATGATTTAGTATGTTAGCTGTTTTAGGGGAGCATGTTCTTTAGCCATAGTAAAAACATAAACCAAAACCAAATATGGACTTGATATAAACGAATGTATAAAAAAAAGTAAACTTCAGATTCAGTGTGGGGGTGAATATAAACATAAAGTGAACTTGTGCATAACATATCAGATCATTGTGATATGTGAACATAAAAACCATGTTATGCGATGTAATATTTTATGAGGTAACATTTTAATGGCATACAAATTCTTTGGTTTAATATAATAACAGATAAATAAATATTTCTTTCATTTATGTTCTGGTCTTCTTGTTTTTGGGGATTATGTTCTCCTTCGATAATTTTGGTTAAATGAATACAACGGATAATTTCTTACTCCGTTGATGATCCATATTCCAGATACTATTGCTGTTCAACCAGAACATAAGAAATGTGGGTTAAACCGTATTTGTGAGATGGCTTTTTATTCGCTTAGTTTTTTAATGTTAAACCATATTGATTCGATTGCTTTTGAAACCGATGAGTTTGAGATGAATGGCAAACCGTGAGTTTGTTTTAATGTCTACAATCAGTGATATTTTTTTATTTTTTCATGTTCTGTTGTTCTCATCATTACCGTTTATTTTTCTGTCCGAATATCTTGTATTTTCTATGTGATTGTTACACAAATGAATAGTATCGTCCTTTATAATCAAACAGAAAATGGTACAAACATTGGCAATCACCTACTCAAATGTTTATTTTTTATTAAAATTCTTGATAAAAACAATTTCTATTCCAACAGTTTGATGTTTCATTGTTTTCATTTTCATCATTTTTTTTTTCACTGAGTAATCATTGACTGATGGAAAATTGCCACTTGTGTAGATTCATATGATTTTTCGACTTTTTATGTTAAATGGAAAATTCATATTATTCATATGTAACTTACGAACGGTTAGCAACAAATATTATTTTCATTCTATATTGAATTAGTGACAGTGATAAACATTGATACAGAGAAAAAAAAAATGATTGTAACGAAGGGAGGAAAAACTTTTTTATCTTTCATACATACTGGTATTGTATAACTATGTGATTGCCATATGGAAGAACATATTAAAATCATACGTGAATAAAAACACTTGTTATGTATGTATGTGGTAACATAGATTGTTTATGTTTTTCTATGTTACCAATATTTTATCAAGTCATTAGGAAAATCAGGATTGTAGAACTGAATATTATTTGTTTACCATGTTATGGTTAATCTGAATTCATATCAATCTCTTTTTTCCGTATTATATGCAATTTTGTTGGTATGTACAGAACTATAATTATATTCTGAGACATAACAATTCAATCATATTTCAATAACGACCATAACTAAATGTGACTGAATTAGATTATTCTTGTATACTGGGATAATCGTTTATTGGGTCACTTTCTATTATTAGATGCACACAGAGAAGATAACACGTTCGTCTCTTGTGATTGCATATGAGCATAAAATGAGTTTTCAATTGATAGACATTTACTTGGGCGTTGGAAACATTTTGATCTGAAAATTGTAATTTGAATTGCAAATTTTCTATGAGATGAAAATGCAATAGCAACGTTAATTTCGATTAGTTCAATAGTTCCGGAGGTGAATTTGCACATTTTTTTATTCATCATTTTCTTGGTGTACCGAAAATTGAAGGGTGCCAATATGATGAATGGGATTGTATTGGATCTGTAAACTAAAATTGTAACACATGGGATTTCAAAATTATTGTATATTGACGACAGGTGTGAATATATTAAACACAATTTTCATGAATAATCATACTGTCTGATTGACACTTATTTTATACTCCAATGGAATTGGATGGCTGCTGAGCTGTACATTCTGTAGTTTTGCTTCCTCTTTTTAATTTAGTAAACGCTGAGGCCAAATTGAATTTGTGCCACGATACTATTCCCACTTTGATTCTATGACATAGAAAATAATGTTGAATATCCGTTGTATGTTTATTACTCGATAACATCCGTTTGCCTGTTATAATGTGCCAAGGGAAATGCTCTATTAGTGCCATTGCACAATGGTTCATACACCTAAAAAGGATACCCTTTTGTGATACAAAACCAATTAAATTAACGTAATAGTTAACACTTTTTCTTATAAATGTGTAAATGAGATTCTTTTTAGTGAGGTGAACTAGCTCTCAACAGTTTCAAGAGAACCTATAATTGCTATAACACCGTTGATTGAACATTATTTTCATTCAATCATCATATTTCATTTTCCACTGTTTTTTCTTGTATTCTTTTGCGTTCATCATCAAATCAATAAATTTGATTTGCAAATCGAAGATTTTTTATGAAAAGGAAAAATCACGTGCACCAGTTAATTCACGATGTGTAAGAAATAATAATTCTTCATCAAATCACATCGAAATGATCTAATTCAAGTAGTAAAAATGTATATAAAATGATATTTCAATTGAATATGAATTGGTAACAGCCATTTCATCAGCACTTTGAATTCAGGTGAATCTAAGATTGTACAAATATAATTTTCCACTTCAAAGTGACAGTTATGCAATGTAAGCATCTCTCATTTGTAATATCACAAAACAGTTCACAAACCATTTCAATTTGGTAATCTGGTATGCTGTTACCACTGATGGCATTGCAAATTATGAAATTCCAGACTGCATAAGATATGTAATGTGGGTAATAGAAAACCGTTGTATTCTATTTGTGTGTCAAGGAAGGAAAAAATCAATTTATGTTAAAGGAAAAATAAAGAAAATTCAAACTTTGTATGTATTTTAAGTCGTTCCTATTCTCTATAATTTAAGTAAAGTTTCAGTTTTCATAATTTAAAAGTCAAAATGAAATCAATCTCAGATTTCATTTTCGAACAATGATTACATGAATATCAGCGGCTGAGTGAACACAGTGTAGATATAACTGGGATGGAATAACTGTATGCTAGATGAATCCAAACAACGATAAGAAAACAAAAGCTACTTTCCTTTCCTATTTCCATTTCTTTTTTATTTTATTTTTTTGCTGCCTCATTTTCTTTTTATGCTTCAATATCCAATCCCATTTCATTTAAATTGTTGTTAATGTAAATTTCACTCGATTTTAAAATTATTCGTTATAAGTTGAAATGGCAGCAAAAGAAATTAGAATAAAATCGATAAATCATTACAATTTGATATATTATGATTACATGACAATGGATATTGGATGATGCCTAATGTGAGAAGGAATTCCTTTTCCGTTTTTTTTGTTCATATAAATTTTATGTTTTTATCTGCGCTTCAATGGAATACGATAAGACATAAATGCCATTAGATCGGATTACCAATAGAACACAGTTATGTTCTTAGACACTTAAACATTTTCTGGTTCATTCGAGCATAGGCACTTGAAAGATTTTCGTTTTGGCCACTCATGTTCGTTATTTTCAAGGATTTATGAAGGTTTTCATTTCTGTTGCTTTTCTCCTGTTTCGATTACTAAACTTAAATTTGTATGCATCCGTATAACAATTTTTTTTTCTGGGTTTTTCAATCCATTTTTACGTTGCTTTATGTCAGAATCTATGAACATATGAATTGTATAGGGAAACTGAACGAATAGACAATCAACCACAAAACCAAAATCATGAAATATTATCTCGTCTTAGACCAATACGATATTAAACATCACGTTTATAATAATTCTACTGGTTCATTCATACATGATGGACCGATAAAATGCTCATGTACTTAAGTTGATGGCATAAATCCACTAAAATTGGAAAATTTATAATGTAAGAGGCAAGAGGTTTACTATGTTTTTTATTGGAATTAGGTAAAGAAGTGCTCTTTAGATTACGATCACGATAACAGCCCAGGTATTCGTACATAGTTACAATGTATTGAACACATTTCATTGGATTTGTAACACATAAAGCTTTAATTTAAAACACTTTCATTGATTGACTAGCTTATAACACTTGTTATTTACTAGATCCCATTAAAGTGAACCAAAAAAAATGATTTCAATTGAATCAACAACTAAATGAAATGAATTTAAATAAATCAATTTTGCACCATCAAGTAGATAGAAATCAACTAATTCTTTTCACATTTTAATGGTGTATTAAGTCCCATTAAGACTGTTTTTCTTTAAACCGAATATCGTGTCTTATTTTGTCTTTTAAAAATTCCATTTTCTTTTTATTTCTTTTCTTTTTTGTTTGATTCAATTTATCAAATGAATGGTTTAATGCTATTTGCATATTTTCTATTGAATACACATTTAACAAAGAGATGGAAAATTTCAGCATTAACGAAACTGTGATTCACATTAAGAAAAATCAATTTGATAGCAAATTAACAGCCCTAAATTTATTCGTTACGGCACAATTGTATTTTTAGGTGGGATAATAATTGAATCATTCATTAGATTGTGTCACAGGTGTGTTCAATTGTATGAATTAAATTTTTCGTTAACGATTAAATTAGCGACTGAATACTTACCAAGTAGACAATCTTTAAATATGTGGTTAATTACGTTGATGCAATCCACCGTAATGAGAGTATATTCTTAGTTTAATATGAAAAATGGATTCACGTGGAAAATATTATCAATTGAATATCTGGGTCAGTTTCTTTGCACGTCACATCAATTTTTTATAAAGAAAATTTTCTTATGTTTTATTATGAATTAATATTTTCTTGAAACCAACGGCTAGTTTCATTTACCAAGACCAAGTAATATTTAATCTCCTTTCATAATATTCTTTAACTGTCTTCATAATATTGCTCACTTCTTATGGCACCTCTGATTTTCACGGTATGAGAAAACAGAAGATATAAAATCCTTTTGGTATAAAAATGAAATCTGAAGTGGTATGCTTCTGAATTATAATAAAATTTAAGTAAAATATGCAAAAATCAAGAAGCAATAAAAAATTCACCTAATTAAGAAAAGATCTTAATATTTGCGGTTGAATATTCCACAAGGACTGTAAATGGAACAAAAAAAAATGAAACTTTTACGACCGCATAACCACAGGGAAATACCTTCAATATTCCTTTTTTCTAATGTTTAAATCTTCTTCTCACATACACCAAATTAATGTTCTTAAAGCTTTTCCCTCAATAATACTTTTTTGTTACCGTTCTTATTTTTTTCGGTTCCTTATTGCAACTCACCAAGAAGATATTTATAATGTTTGTTTGTAACATTCTTGACATGCAATTGCTTAACTGGTATGAAAAGAAAATAAGAAACTTTTCCGTTTTTTTTTTTTTTGGTTTTCTATCTCTTATTTCTTTTCGTTTTCTTGAACCACAGAAAGAAAATTAAATTTTAATTTTTTTTTTTCTTTTCGTTTCCTAGCTAACTGATTGTTTATTTACTCTATTTCAGGTTTACACCATGCTGTATCCTTAGGGAATATTGAAGTATCAGCAAAGGTAAGCATATGATAGAACGACAAAAAAGATTATTCATTGTATTAAACGGCTAAAATATAAAAAGTTTACTGTTCACATCAAGAATCTTAAATTTATGTGCATTTAGTTGTCTTTTAATACATTTTATTTAAAATATCTTGTGTACACTGAAATTACATTATTTAATGAGGGGAACACATAAGTGAAATATGAACGATACTAAACCAAACAATTTATTATTATTTTTATTTCATACTTGATTTTGTTGGTTAAAAATCTGATTCAATGCCACCCATTCAGTTAAATCATCAGTTTTTATACTTCAGTTGATGATACTGAATTTTTATGATTTATATGCTAACGATTATTCATATTTCTCTTGTTTCCATCTCAAATTTCTATTCAATTCCATTGTATTTTATTCTACTGATTTTTCCTGTATTTTCATATTTTTTTGTTTCATGGTTTCCTTATTCTATTCATTTTCATCATACATATACTTATTTTATATTCTATGTGTATATTTCTCTGTGCTTTTCTTTCGCTATATGGCCGTATAAAAAAAAAATTATTATA
This sequence comes from Coboldia fuscipes, assembly GCA_001014335.1. Classification (NCBI taxonomy): domain Eukaryota; kingdom Metazoa; phylum Arthropoda; class Insecta; order Diptera; family Scatopsidae; genus Coboldia; species Coboldia fuscipes. The sequence continues at coordinate 74,973 of JXOR01000147.1, read as the reverse complement.
TAAATGGGTGAATTAGACAAACAATCTTCATACATCATTGGGGCGTAGCTACGATTCAGAAGATGAGAATATGGGTAGAAAGAAAATGCGCCCAACACAATCAACTGGGCAACAACAACCAAAGACATCAATTTATTCAAAGGGCGACATAAGAGAACAGGTAAGCGTCTATATAATGTGATGGAAAATGATTTCATATTTTGATTTATCACAATTCATAGGCTTATCTTAGTGACACCAACACTTCAATGTAATAAGCAAAAAAAATAACAGAATATAAAAGTCACAAGACATTCAAGTTTTTCTATTTTCATAAATTCATTTTGTGTCCTTTTACGTTGCGTCTTTTCTTTGAAACTTAAGCCGTAATTTAGTAATGCCATTGACAAAATAATGAAAACAAGAGGCAAAGAAAAAAGAAAATAATTACAAAACATAACTGAGAAAATCATTCACATTATCTGTACCATTATATAATGCGATGTAATTAATTTTTTTTTACTCTTCTTTTGGTGTGTGTCCTCTTTTATTCCCACTGAATAGAAAGAAATAAGAAGAAAATCGTAGAAATTTCACGCAATATAAAAACCCATCATAATATAAACATAACAACAATTCCCTAAACTCATGTTAAATAGATGTAATGAGTTAGACGAACCGGAAAGACAAAATTAATATAATGGATAGACTAAAGTACAAGAGAAAAAAAATAAATTTGTATAAGTCAACGGACCATACTGATATCATTCAGTCAATATAAAGCATAGCAATGTGTATGGAAGACAAATATAAGATGCTTGCTTTCTTGGCTGTGTCGCTTGATAAGATGAATCACCTACTTTTATGATGCTACCCCATTGGTTTTCTGGTACATTCAAGTGATGGGTTGTAAACTGATACACATAATGGAATGCACACTGTCTTGGTATACTAGTTTTATTGTCCCCAAAATGTTAAGATTTGAAGAGTGATGGAATGCCAATAAAAAGTGGTTCATAATAATGTAACTCTAATTTTTTTCTTTGCCATTCAACGGATACCAAATATTCAATGGCCAGTTAAGAATGTCGCTTGCGGTCTATTGATCTAAAAATGGACAAATAAACATAAGATTGCTTGTCTTGTATGATGCAAAAGAAGGAAAAAAGAAAAAAAGGGCCAATTTATGTGGCGTAGAAATTGAAACAACCAAGAAAAGAGACAAACACAAGAAAAATAAAATAAAATATAAGATGGTAAATTGACCATCATTTTAGTCACATGTGTACATTTTGGCTAGAGAAATCGTAAAATGTTACAACCGTTTATATTTCCTCTTCTGGCTGATAATATAAAAGTTCGATGCAAAATCGTTATTTGTATGCGGAAGCTTAGAAAATAATAGGCAAAAGAAAAACTTTGGTTCATCCTCATCATTACAATCAATCTATTCATTGATGGATCAGTCAAGTAAAAGATGGTACATTGAGGGTTTTTCTCTGATGAAATATTTCCCCAATGGCGTTTCTTGTCAAGGACAATACACCATTTGTTGAACGTGTTTACACTGTCTGATCAAAAAACAGAATAGTTAAATAACAATATTGAATACCAAAATGGCAATTCAGATTGTGAACCGCAAAGGGACAAACAAGAATCCATAGAATTTGCATTTACCATCTTATTGAATATAAAGAAAAATTTTCAAACATAGAAAAAGTAGTAAAACTACGAAGAATACGGAAACAGAGATGTCACTGATTATAATTTCCAGTTTTATTTGCGAGTGTATTGGTGCAAGGATGAGCTAGAGGTTAAAGGTTCTTGACATATCGCCCACAAGCAAAACAATTTAATTTCATTTATCTTTGGTACACTTTTAACTAACGGACACCCAGAACACTGGTTTCCTAATTTACCAAAAGTTGTTGGCGTCATCACCATTCACTGTACACAATCTGAACAATTTATCTATCATCCTGTTTATGGTGTTTACAATCCTATACAGTTTTCTTAAGTCTTCATTTTTCATCGAACAGTAAGAATCTCTGTTTAATTACTTTACTGTTTGTGCGGATTTTAAAAGTCAAATTGAGACAAAATTTTCACAAGGGATTTTAAAAACGAAAGCAAATAGGACACTACGGACACCAATTAATTGTTTTTCCAACAATAAAAAGAAAGAATAAAAATTATTTTGGTAACGAAACTCACAAATCCTCTTAATTTCTTATCGGCTTTTCTTTCTTATGGATTCAAATGGGAGAATCGTATACAATTAATTGCAGTTCCAAAAACAATTTAAAAATACAATTATCCAGCTTTAACATGGATGCAATTGATTGAACTGAAAATTACTCTGGACAACTTGAATTGGTGCTTTTACTCTATTTAGTCTAAACGAATTGTTTTGTTGAAAGTTTTTATTTAATCATTTGCCGCATTGACGGATTTCAATTTTTATTTCTTCGGTTGGCCAAAAATAATTTAAATCAATTGATCCACAAGAGAAACTGTATTGGTCCTCCAATTGTTTAATACAAAAAAAACTTTCCATTTTTTTTTTTATTTTCCAATTTCTTTATTGGTTATTCGTATCTGATTCTATCGTAACTAGTTTTTCATTTACCCAATTGTTTTATTTAATTTTGTTTCACTACCAATATGACTGTACATTTTTACTGAATTCTGATGATATTTTAACAATTTTCTCTTGTTTGAAAATGAAAATATTTTATTTTATTTCTTGTATTTTAGTATTGCTTGTCAGACCGTCAATTAAGTACTATTGATCGACCAAGGCGTGACAGATTTTTTGGTTGTTGGTCCAGTCGTACTGCACCACAATCATTTCTTGGTGTTTGTGTTGGACGTCGTGCACCATCAGATGAGAATATCACAGATGCCCCATTTTATAAATATCCAAAGTAAGTGGATGAAATTTAGGACAAAATTCAAATTGAATTTATTTCAACCAATCAGAATTAAGATCTAAAATACATGTTTTCCTATGAGTTTCCAATTTAACATAAAAACATGTCATTTATTTAACTATTTTCATTTTGATGTCCAGATATCCCCCACCAGGACATGCAGCACACGATTTACTGCGTGATCTTTATGATGATGATGATGAAGAGGAGGATAGTAATCAGTCATACTTTCGCCGTAAACCGACATCATTTTTAGGTCATAGCAGTAGTAGTAATGCAATGAATGGAGGTGGTGAAGCCAAACGATACACTTGGATGCCATCAGATGATGAAAGCGTTCGACTTGAGGGACCAAGGTATCCTTAATATACCGACAAATGATTAAGTTATTTTTTTCATTCGTTTTCTAGCATGTCTAGTCGTTTATTTACCAAACACCATCATCTTCCTTTCCTATGAAGTATGTCCTTGACATGATACATTCTTTCATTTCATATAAATTTTGGTTTTTTCGGTTCCTTTTTGATGAATACCAAAAAGATTGATTCAATATTATTCTCTATTTTAACAAATGTAGACCAATAAGCCAAGATTATGACGATATGAATCGGGGTCCATACATAGTTGGTTCATATCCACCGGGTTCATATTTAAGCCATAGTTCAGAACAATTATCTGGGTAAGTGTCATTATATTCCCATTTCAATTTAATAAGATCCCATCACACTGTATAATCTTATGTGGTTAAGGAACGGTTACTCGCCCGTCATAATAGAATTGTTTTTTCTAGAGTTTATTTCGCTTCGTTTAATATGAATCGAAGGGAAAAGTTTTAGTTTATTTTTTTCGTTGCTTATCTATGATGCAGTAAAATAACAACAAATTTTGATTTGAAGAGTTGTTGAGAACAACATTGAAAACTTTTCTATACTTCTGACTCATAGATGACTTAAACCTTAATAATAAAAGTTATATGCTATCTCCTCTTTATCTTTTATATACATCTAATGTTCATTATAAATGGAAATGGATAATAACAGATACTACAGATGTCCAGCCCACATTGGTTTACCACCGCCACCACCACCTCCAGTTTTAACCGCAGACGGTGTACCAAGGTAAGAAACCACATTAAATTTTTTCCCCCATAACGTCAAAATGGATTTTAAATTCAAGCACAATTTCAACTCTACCAACCGAAATTGGTTAACTATTTATCTGTTCGATTCCTCAACTGAGAATGTCACCATAGAGATCCGTACAACAACTACTTGCATTCACTTGAAAATATCATAATGAAAATCCATTGATAATAAAAGCTTAAGTGCAATACAGTCTTATACAAAAAACTGGCTCGTTCAATGGAAACTGAAGAAAAAAATAGATAAATTTTATATCAGAAAATCCTTGATAGGAAGCAACTAAATTAGTTTTCATCGAAAGAAATACGAATATAGCACATAGCAATTCATATGAATTTGAGTCAAGTGGCACAAGAGACTATAAGTTGAAGGATTAGGAATCCTTTTAAGCGGGCGGATGGAATTTAAAGATTCATTATAATCATTTATATGAATAGTCAAAGTGCAAAACGATAAAAATGTTGACTGTTTGAGACAAACTAACTAAAGTCAAATATAACAGAGCAGCCAGTTTTGTAAACAAGAAGACTTGCGAATAATTTTTTTTTTTTTAAAATCCCGAATAATAACAGGAGTGTAATAACAGTAAAGAAACGTTCCAGTTCAGAAAGTTTCAAATAAAATGGAATAAAAATTCCATTCGTTGAATATTTAAAATGGCCTGTAAAGGCGTTAATAGTCAGGATATAACTGATATACGTTTTATTTATTCAAAATGTTTAGAGATGAAAACATATTTTCTAAGGATCCGGTTACGATGAAACGCAAACGAATTATAAATGAATATAATTTTTAAAGCGGATAATCCATAAACATAAAGAAAAATTGTAATAGGAGAATCGTTGTTATTCATACTTGTTGTCAGTTTTTTATTTCACTGTGCTACCAATTTAAATGATAATCGGTTATGAAACAATGAAGGAGTCTAACGAATTTCTTAACGTCACAATTCCTTCTAAGCATCGTTACAATTGTTGGTACTGAGTACAGGCGGACAGACGACAGAAGCCAATGAAAGAGTTCATGTACGCTATCTAATGAGATAAAACATTTAGAAATTTAAAATATCACAGCTTCATGGCACCATTGTACAACAGCCATTCACATTTACATTCCCGAAAACAGTGCTGTAATACTCAGTATCCTCTAACTGTTGATGATGACTTTAAATAGAAAATAAAATATCTTCATAATAGATGAAAAGTGCGACCTACTTAAGGAATTCTACTCTTCTCATTCAATTTTAAAAACATCATAATTATACACTGGTCGCAATTAAAAATGGAAGTATTTGCCACCTCACTGATGCTTTTATATTCAATTTTTACTTTGTGTATAATAAAAAACAAAACTGAATAATGTGCTTTACGCCATTTTTAGCTATTTAATGTTTTTATGCTGACAGCCTCTCAAGTATTTAATGGTGTTCTACATTACTGATTGAATCAACTATGGACTATTTTCAGTCTTTACCAAGTTAACGGTGTTTAAAGAGTTATGGTCAAACGTTTCTGTATTACTTTTCTCCATTACATTTTTGCTGTTTTGTATATCATAAAAATGGAGGTCGAAGACACACAGGAATCGTAAATGGAAAAATTCTTTATACTTTATTATCACCTAATTAAATGAAATTTTTGTAATTAAGATATAAACAATACCAGCGAATGATTTATATGAAGAGGTGTTGTGTTTCGTACACTTTCTGATACTTCATAGAGTTTATATTTGCACGGTGTTTGATAAACTCCATTTGTTAGTATTTACGGTCGATTGATAATTAAAGGGTAACTTGTGTGGAGGAGATGAAATGATGAACAATCTCGTATCATCTTAGGGAAAATACGCTAATTAATATAAATGGTATTCACCTGCAATTAATTAGAAATTTTCAGTTTGTTTTTTTTTTTAATGAAAAAACAAAACAAAATTCAATGAAACCGAAATAACATTAAACAAATAAACATTTTGTTCTTTTAAATATTCTGTTAATGGGTTTTTATTAATACCATTCGCGATTTTATTATGTGGGTGGTATAAACACATTCACCAACATTAATTGTTGGTGTTAATAAAACACAACATGAAATTCAGTTAATGGTAAAATGTAAAACCAATGAAACAACCAAAAAAAAAATAAATTGAATTCAAACGAACCGAGATGAATTCATTCAAAATATAATTTGATCAGTTTAATGTGTGACACTAAATTTCAATAGGAATAGTAAACGTTAAATGGAAGGGATATCGAATGATTTTTTACCTTTTCGGTTCCATATACATTTCATTTCAATTCGGATCAGTGAACCCTTTTACCTCTATAATTTTTTTTTGTTTTTCCCTTTATATTTGTTATTTTTGTTTTGTGTTATCACAAAATTTTCATCAATAAAAACATCAAGGATCCCCTTGTTTCTGGCGATTTGACTCATATTGTGCTTTCGACTGTTCTATCAAGTGGTGGTGTACACCAAAACTATTATCGGAAGGGACGTAAGCTTTGACTGTTGGCAATCAGCCCTCATTCTATTAATACTATGATGTTTTAGTGAGTCCTGTGTGTATTAAAATAACCAAAATGATTATGTAGCACATTGGGGGATCCTTTGAACTCGTCGATTTTCTTTAGTCGTGTGTTCGCTATGTTTCATGTGCCTAGTATGAGCCAAATCACAAGCAAAAAGAAGCGAAAAATGTGAATGGTGTAACATTAAACATTCCGTTTTATGTTGCGTTACACCATTTTAACAGTCAACAAAAAAGAAAAGAAGCTAAAATTCATAAAGCTGTTGGTATGAAGAAACCTTGATGCCTTCTGTTGTCTAAATATTTCTGTTTTCCCCCATTTCATCCAATGAGTTGGTATTCGCTTTCCAATCCCATTACTGTCAGATGTTTATGCTTCATTTTATACATTATTTTTTCGTATGTTGTATCAGATACCAAGTTTTGCAATACTTGACGCCAGTCAGTCCCTAATGTGTATTCTACAGATTGTTATATAACTAAATTCTTAATATGTGTTGCATTCATAAGCCATTCACCTTCATAAAAGAGTATGAGAGATATCATTTTACAGTCATGTTGTCTACATATAATCTTTAGTATAAATGGCAATGGAGACCTATAGTTGTGATTGGGCCAATATTATAGATATGAATACACCAATATAATGGCTTTTAACTCTAATTGTGTAAACAGAACTCTTAAGGAGCCATAAACTTTCAAAACATTTGATATGTCGTAAACAAATTTAACTACATATGATTTAGGTGTATGTTAAGTATACCACCTTTTGGCATCAAGATTTAATGAGTCTTAAGGCTTTTCACTTTATTTCATGTGAGTAAACTTATTTCTATTTCACGATTCCCGTATAAAAGCTCTACTAAGATTTTAATGATTTTCAAATAGAATTAAATTTTTTTCATTTCCATTTAGATGTAGTTTTCTAAAAGGAAATAACGAATTCTCCAGAGGATATTTCCCTTATTTACTACCAAGTAAACGAAAGGAGAAATTAAATTTTAGTGTTGTGTAGATCTGAACTAAGTTTATCATTGTCGCAATATAGAAAAATCTAAACCATTAAAATCTCCACTGGATAATAAGAATGATATGTAATTTTCTACTAAAGTATAAAATGTGATGCACTAAATCAATTCATATAGAAAAACGGATATGAGAAATTCTACAAATATCCTGTTTCTCTTCCTGTAGATTTTTAACACTAACCGAATTCATTTAGACGTGGATAAGTAGACTATCCATTGAAAATGAAAAATATTTTATGAAATCGGAGAGCATTGCAAAAAAAAAAAGAATTTCAAGCGCTATTAAACTTTTTCATTTTGAACTTTCTCATGTGAAAAATTACTTGACTAGAGATATAACATTCAAATAACCGATGTAGATAACAAAAAAAATAGAAGAAAGAATCTATATAAAGAAGAACATTAAATTGATGATAGCTAAGAGTTTATCTCTATCCGAAAAGGAAAGAGAAATTTATCAAAACGAATAAAACAGCAATGGGCAAATGAGAAAAATTACACCGGTCGAAGTTGTGAAAAATTACTTCATTTGCATACACCAAATAAAAAAAAAATTTGTTCTTTTTGTACATTGAAATGTATCTGGTTGAGTTTTATAAATAAGAAATCCTTAATTTTCATTCAACTGTTTACGAATCAACTGAATCCTTGGATAATTCCATTGGGGAGTTTAAATTATCTATTCATTTTTCCACTTGATCTGAATTTGATGAATAAAAACAGCACACACCGAAAACAATTCATTTAGTCCTAGTTGAACATTATAAAGTACAATTGTGAATATTCCATCAGTGTGCTAAGGTGTATCACAACAACGAAAAAAGTAAATACTGAACCGTATTTTCAGTCTGTCAACTTGAATCCTGTAATTCATTCATTATCATAATTCATCCGTTGTGTATAGTCATAAGAGATGTGTTGATGATTAAAGTAAATTCATTTGGAAGCAAAAAAAAAAACACTCGTTGTTCCAGAATCTGAATGAAATAGTGAATAACCAAAATACACGTTATCGTTGCATCATCACATAATCTTCATTTGCTGTAATGCTTTTATGTTGTCAGACAAATAGAATGGATCACGTCGTCTGATTAATGATGTTATGTGATTCCGCTAATTAATCATAAGATTCGCGTTTGTGTATTCAGTTATGTTTAGTTATTTTTTTTTTCTGGCAATTTGGTCGGGTTGATTCACTATTATAATACCGTTTTTATTTTATTCTCATTCCATAGAACGAAACACGTTAGTTTTGCCCGGTCTCACACTTTAACGTCATTTGATGAAATCGGTGGCACAAGATCACTGACTCGTTTAGGTACTGCACGCAGTCAGGAGCGATTAATTGGTGGCAAAAAATCTGTGATACCGCCACAATCGATTTTGCAATCATCTATACAGCATCACCATCAACAACAGCAACAATTAATGCAGCAGCAGGCTCAATTGAAACAACAACAACAGTTGCAATATCATCAGCAACAACAAGCAATAGCACAACCGTTTTTATATGCCACCCAATCAATTCAAACGGCGCCAATACAACCACCTCAACTACAGCCACAGCAACAGCAGCAGCAACAACAACAAACGCCACAGTTACAACAAGAAGTGGTCATTATTGAGAAATTAAAACGAGGTTCTATGAAAACACAGGCGACCCAAACTGAAGTTTATTTAAGTAAAAAATTATTACAAACACAAAATTTGTCGCTTAGTCCCCGAACGATACATCGGGTAAGTCCACCATTGTACAGTACCTATTGAAATATTATCAGAAACCAACTTTCCATTCCATCCATATACGTATTCCATATAATTGAACTGACGGCCATTATTCACTCTAAGAATAAATGGAGCGAGCTGTAGAGAAATAACAAAAAGAATAATTCTATTCAATTCTCATTTAATACTCTCTAACATTATCCTTTCTATGGATAGAATGAAAAAAATCATTAAAAACTCCACAATATTTAGTCCTCTTGGACCATTCTCTCATACTACACAATTCTTTAACATTTTTTATTACAATTTTATGTTTTTGAATTATTTATGGTGATATTTTCCAAGTGACCCTTTAATTTACGTACAATGTTTTTTTTATTATTATCCAAAGGTGAAAATGGTATCGCAAGGTGCTCAAACAAACGGCGGTCTTAACGGTAGAAAATTAACTAAAAGTTTATCAGAAGCGGTCGGTGTTAAACAACAGCCACCAACGGAAGGATTATTGCATCCAAATATTCAAACGTAAATTATAATTTTATTGTAGTTGAGCTTTTTTTCATTACTTTATGGTTCTTGATTATTCCATGGATACCAATAGAGTTTTTCTGTAAATTAAAATGATTTTTCATTATTCTCTTTGTTCCTTTTGGTTTATAGGTCATTAGAACATGAACCATTGCAACGAACTCAATCTGAGGAACCACCAAAATCCCCATTTGTACCAACTACAATGGCAAAAGGTACACAATTCCAATATCAAGATATTTCTACACGTACATCATCCCGTCAAAGTGAATTTGATTCATCACGAAGTGATATTTTATCAACGACCACTGAAAATCAGCCAACACATTCACGGAATCCGTCACAGGGTAGTGTTACATCACTCCGTTCAACGGATATTTCAATATCAAAAGCAGTCGATACATCATCAATACACTCACAAGATATTTATCCGAATGCTGGGCATCGTTTAATATTGGAGACAGGCAGTTTGCCACGTCACACTTGTATCCATCACAAGGATAGTATTGAACACTATCAAAGTAATAGTTTACCACGAACTGATCAATGTCGTAAAATAGAACATGAAGTACCAAGATCACGTTGGGAATCATCATCTCGTGATTCATCTGTCGAATCTCAGCAGCAACTGAAAAACCAATCAACAAATTCAAATCGTCGTTACTCGTGTACAGTTGAAAATATTTTTTATCAGCGACCATCTTATACACCAAGCGAATTCGATCTGGTGAATCGACGTAGTTCAATGCATCCATGTATTCCAATATTTTATCCAAATGAAATGGCAGATGAATTAGGTATTGCTTCTGATAACGAACAATGTTCATCGTGTGAAAGTGGTGAATCTGATGAAGATGAAGATGATGACGATGATGATTCGCATCAAGAAAAGGAAATATTTATTGACTTTAAGCCACGTCCATCACCCACCGGTAGTCCAACAATCAAAAATAATAAATTATATAGAACGTCGTCTGCAAATGATATCGTTCAACAGGATAGAAAATTTGATGAAGGTGCACGAATGACCGTTAGCAGTGATGAGGATAACGGACCAAATAATTTATCAAAACCATCAACCAATCAAAATGATTCATTAGAACACGGTTGCCATTTAGCTGTTCCACCTGATGAATTCCGTTGTACTACCAACGATGGTGTTAAACATAAACGTGAAACCTTTCGTAAACGGTCAATTAGTTTGGATGATCAAAGTGCTGATGTACAAAATTTATCGTCACCTTATATGGATGAGCATCATTTAGATAAATCTTATCCATCGACTGATTCACCATCAAATGATATAACACGTGATCATTCTGACGGTATTTGGAATGAGTCACAAGCAACCGTATTACATGCCGAAATCAGGTAAGAATTAAAATAAATCAATTTTATCAGTTCATTTACTTGCAAGAAATATAGAAACAGAACGTTTAATGAATTTTCATTACACGTTTAATGATATTTCAGTCCAAATGATTCAATTTATTCCACTTTATTAACACCGAACACAAGACGTATGAAACTTCAAGAGCAACGTAGCTCTATTGATACGGACGCCTTAGATTTAGAAGAACAATTAAGCAGTGACCAGGTAAATATGGTAGATAAGAGTATAATACACTCAAGATTGTATGTGCTAATCATATTGATTTTATTGAATTAGCTATCACTATCATCAGCACCGGGTGCTGTAATGAAACCAATCCAATCATCATCGAAAGTATCTTCAAATCAATCATTGGTATCGGTAAATTCATCACATTCGGCAGTTGGTATCACTCAAACACCCTCAATTGCTGTAATACCATCGCTCAGTATGGAACAAGAGGATGTGCCAACACAACTTGGTACTGGACAAATGACCCTTAGGCGACCTAGAAAACCGAATCAATCGTTAGTTAGTAAACAGCCAGACATTCGACGTTGTAGCAATGCGGGCCAAGAAACTGAATCGTTAATTCGTCAAACAAGTCCAAGAAGGTAAAAGAATTGAAAGAAACTTTGTTATTTTCATTTATCCATAATATTTTTTATACATAAATATTTTAAATGTAATCATCAATATATCTGATATCTTATCGTTTTTATATATTTTCTCGTTCTTGTTCTTCTATTTTGCTGTGTGACCCATAACACGCGTATACTTAACTGCGTATGTATCCGCCGTTGGGGAAAAAAAAGGTCATCGGAAAATTTACCGCGTGCACCAGAACTTTATCTACAAAACCGTAGTGAACCGTCTGGTAAGAATAACACAGACATTTCCGAATGTAGTACAGTAACTGACGATTATGTAACCTGCACTGAAAATTCACGTCGTACACCAGGTATTAGATCACTTCAGGGTGCAAGTTCATCATCAACACAAGTACCAGGTTGGATGCCAAATAAAAGAATAATTCCATACTTATTTATTTGAAAATGAGTTCAAATTCCATTTCTATCTCATATTGATGCTCAGTGTTCAGTGTTTCAAAAACCAAATTACAAAGAAAATTCATGTGCTTTATACTTCCCTCTGTTGTGTAACTATTCAAAATTCATTATTCTAATAATTTCTATTATTTTATTTGGTATTTGCTGTTGTGATGAATTGCTTACATACACTTACATATTATAATACATATTTATCATTTTAAATTTATTTAATGCCAATGCAGATTATAAATTATATTTGAATCTTTAAACTGTTTACATTGTTGTAATATTTTAAGTGATTTGTGCTAAATTTAATTCTCATGATGACAATGTTTTATTTGTATTTTTCTATTATTTAGTATCGGGTCAAAGTTCTCAACGTACGGTGACACAAGACGGATCATCATTTGAAAGTGCATCATCGTTATACTGTTCAGCTCGTAATGATCCGTGTCCAGACGATATAACGTTGGATAAACGGGATGATGGAATGACTATAAATAGTAGTAAATTACCAAAGTGCAGTTCATCTTCAGATAGTTATGATATAGGTCATGATATAAAGGGAATTAAAACACAAGTTGGTATTGCAAAACCATATACGACAACTGGCAGATTACGTGAATCTGTGTCAGACGATGAGAAAAGTGAAAAACGTTATTCATCATCGGGATATTATGAGAGCCCGCCACCGGATAGCAGTATGTATTTGTTACTATGCTCAATTTAACATGTTGAAATTGAAAGAAATGGAAAAAACATGCAAACTTTTCTTTTCAACATCCATTTACTTTTCATGTATTTTTAGATGTATCTAAACTAATATTACGGTCACGACGTTTACGTGATTGGAACGAGGAGGAGCGCAGAAGACGTAAAGAAAAGATGCGTTTAGATATCGAAAAGGAAAATATGAAATCACTAACATCACCAATCAAAAAACCAACGACTACATTTAAACAAATCTCACCCGATGACCGTAATGCCCTTAATGTATTAGATGGTGCCAGTCCGAATAAAGGGAAACGATTTCGTCCAAAAGGTCGTCGTTTTCCACGTAATCGTAGCAGCACCGGTGAAGAATCATCCATCCATAAATTTCGGGTATCGCCAAATGCTAAAACCCCGGAAAAATCAATTGAAATTATTAAAGTTAGTCCAACGAAAATCCGAAGACAGCCAAAGGAAATTATATCCATTAACACTAGTTTGAGTCCAGTAAAAAATGTGCAAACAACCAAAATAGTTGAGAAACGATTGAAAGCAATTTCAACGGAATCCCTAAGGTCCGTATCACCCGGTTCAGATTCAGTATTTTATAGTGAAGCAGATGGTGGCATAGATCATCAACTACACTGTCATCATTGTGGTAAGGAAGTTGAATTATTTGCAGCAAATGCTGGTTCAACAGAATCATTATTGACTGGTGAACCAAATGGTGCAGATGTTATAAATATTGTAAAGCCACCAGCCGATTTTGCCGATTCACCGGAAGGACCAAGAACTACTAGATTATATAAGAAGTTTGATAAACGTTTAAGATCTGAAGAACGGCACACTGAACGACGATTATATCGTACAAGACAAGAGAATGCTCGTGCCAAGGTAATACTTATAAAGTCATAATCAATATTAATTAATTTTCACTTGACCGATTATTGATAAACAATTGAATATAAAACGCAATTTTATCTTTTTAGAGTGAAGAACGTGGTAAAGCAGAAATATCAAAAAGTGGATCAACTGGAATTTTACGACCAGCTGGTTCAAGTCCTTGTATGATGCCAGAAGATCAATATAGTGTACGTAATCAGGTCGCTGATCCTGAACAGGGAATTTATCATGGTTTTTATCGTCTTGGGATATGGATTTGTGTTACCGACCGTGATGTGTGGCATAAACATAATGATTATTTAACATTTGAAGAACATAAAGCCCGTGAACGTTTAGAACAGCGTCGTGATTCAACGGATTCAGAAAAAGATTTTCGTAAAAAGTATCAAGCATTAACACACCGTTTGGTACATCGTAAATCATGTGTTGAAATGCATAAACGACAAAATAGTAATTCATTTAGTAAGTAATCGATTTTTTTTTATTTTGATAGTGTATGAACGCTATTAATTTGAAGTTTTAAAATTGTTCCAAAACGAATGTTATCATATTCATACAAAAACCACTAAAATTCAGAGAACCGTCAACTGAATATACATACACATAGATTAATGACAGTAACAGGTGCTTTATGAAACACAGTTCATTTTGTGTTTTTGCATAAAACTCTAAAAATGATTTCAATTTAATTTCTCTAGAGTTGATGCAATAATTTCTATTTAAACAATTCCTACATACGGTCTGATGCTCTTGTCCGTCATTTGTGTGTTCACATTAAATTTACATTTAATTTTAATGGAATGCAATATAACACATTATAAACCAAATATAGTCCTCTGTAATATATTTTCTCTCACCAAACGTTAATAAATTTTAGTTTAGTTTAGTTTAAACCATCTGATGGTTTTGAGTGTCAGTTAATATTCATCATTCATTCAATAAATAAGGAAATTTATTGACATTTATTAGTTATTGTTTGTTTAAAATACCTCCGGTTTTAATTCAATTAAATATCAATGACCGGTGATGATTAATAAACATAACAATAAATTCCAATACAACACACCTAATCCTTGAAATATTGATTATCCAATTGTTTGACATTCCAATTCTTTTGGTTCTTGTAAATACTCAATCTTATAATAACACTTAGTTTAGTCTTCTTCAACGATTATTATTTATTGATTTTATAAATCTGTTATAATAAATAGATTTTGTGTTACCATTGGCACCTGAGCCAAGTACTTTGCATCAAAAATTAGAGGAAATCTTTAAACTGATGCTATGCGTTTGGGTGAGAGAAAATCAAGCATTAAAATCAATGACCAATAAACCAAATGGTATTATAATTATTAAGCTCTTATGTTGAATACTTTTTATTTTTACTTTGCACTAATCGATTTAATTAATCTCAATTAAAAAACTCTTTTAATATTTTTTTAGGTACCGATAAAACAGTTATAGTACATCGTGAATCTGGTGAATTTGGATTTCGTATTCATGGCTCAAAACCGGTGGTGGTATCAGCAATTGAACCAAATACACCAGCTGAAACGTCTGGTTTAGAAGTTGGTGATATTGTAATGTCCGTTAATGGTATCACAGTGATTGATAAAACCCATTCGGAAGTGGTCAAAATAGCTCATGCTGGTAGTGATACACTTGAATTAGAGGTAATAAATCCCTTAAATTCACTTTTATTTAACGATTAATTATTCTATTCATTGTAGGTGGCCCGCACCATTGGTATTATATCAGCTGAAACTGTTGACAGTTGTATTCCAGCACTTTATACTGGCTATTTATGGAAACGTAGCTCGTATACGAGCGGTGAAAAGGAATCACAAAAATGGAGTCGCAGATGGTTCAGTTTACGTCCCGATCATTGTCTTTATTATTATAAATCTGACTTGGTAATTAGCCAACAAATCGTTGAAATCTATTCTTATCGCTGGTTTTCGTTTAATAAAAACTTAATGGTTTCTTTTTTATTTTATTTTAGGATTCTCAACCTGTTGGTGCTGTCATGCTTACAAGTCACAATGTGACAAAGTGTTCAGCTGAAGTTGGACGACCGTATGCATTTAAAATTGAATCTATAGATGGTCCATCGATAGTGTTGGCTGGTGACTCTGAAGAGGCATCAAATCGTTGGGTTGCGATAATGAGCCATGCCTCAAAACAAACGGATCCTTGGCTTGAGATAAGCACTCGACATTTACGATTACCACCAAATGGTGTACCCCGTCCTGATTGTTATGGATTTTTATTGAAACTCGGAAACCGTTGGAGAGCTTGGTCGAAACGTTATTGCGTTTTAAAGGATGCTTGTCTCTACTTTTATCATGATTCGAACAGTAAAAGTGCATTCGGTATGTATGAAAATTCCATTACAGTACTTAATAGGTTGCCATTAAATCGGATTTATAAATGATAATATCAATTTTTCTTTTAGGGATGGCATGTCTTCAAGGATATCGTGTCCAACCGTCAACAGCGAATACACCCGGAAAGAAATATGCATTTGAGGTGACACCACCTGAATCAAAATTACGACATTATTGCTTTAGTACTGAATCGGAAATGGATAAGAAACGATGGATGGCTGCACTCGAATACTCAATTGAACGATGGATGAGAGCTGGTTAAGTCGCATGACTGAACCGTATAACCGTTTTTTTTTCTGTTTTACGTCACAGAATCGAACTATAAAAGAATAATGTGACGGTATAACGAATCGTTTCTATTTTTTTCTTTTATTTATAATCCTGTATTTCTTATTTTTGTAATTTCTTTAAGTAGTTATATGAATTTATGTGCTCTTGTTTAATAGTTTAGTAGCAAAAGAAATTTTATTGGTACAGAGAGAATGGTATAGAGTGAATATAATTTGTATATTACTCTTTACTCTGAATGTGATGATGAATTACCCAAAAAAAAAAGAAAGATATTTGTAGATACATTTAATCATAAAACATGAAAAAACAAAAACACAAAAAATAGAAGAAACTAGATGAGAAGCTTTAATCAAATTTGTTGTTATGTATTCTGAATCCATGAAAAATAATATTTAAAGATTCACAAAATGATAATTATGTATCGATATAGATGTTATCCTTCGTGTATTTAATAGAATTGTTTTTAAATTATACCAATTGTATTGTAGCTGAATCGCGTGCACATATTAATAACTATAAATGGAAATGAAAAG
This sequence comes from Coboldia fuscipes, assembly GCA_001014335.1. Classification (NCBI taxonomy): domain Eukaryota; kingdom Metazoa; phylum Arthropoda; class Insecta; order Diptera; family Scatopsidae; genus Coboldia; species Coboldia fuscipes. Next base: position 57,863 of record JXOR01000147.1, on the reverse strand, counting down.
ACAAAGAAAGTAAGAAGTTGATATCATACGAATGTTCAAGGATTTCATATCATAATTATCTTTAATTCGTTGTAATTCATTTGATTTAGAGATGAATTCATTATAATGAATTGTTTATAATAGAAGAAAGGTCTGATTCAGGGATGCGTATGCAAATACATCATTGCACACTATTTCAGTTTATTTTTTAAATTAATTTTATAGTGTTGAGACGCACAAATATGTTATGTTTACGAATTCAATATTGCATGTAGTGTTTAGTCTCCGTCATAAATTTTCATCTTTGTTGAATTTATAAAAGAAAATAAGAAAATCCTGTTTTTTATATTGCCATTATTAGGCTAGGGGTAATAAAGTAGTAGATTAGATGATTTCAAATCATATTTACTTTAAATAGAAATGAACAGAAGAAAGAAAAAAAAAAAGCCTTACATAAACTAAAAAAAAAAAAAAAGAAAGAAACTGAAATAATGATATAATTATTTATATAGAAAATTAAAAACGAAGAAACTTAATGAAATTATTAAATGATAATAATGTAAACTGATTAAAACATTCATATCATTCGATTTCGAATGATCGAATGTGAAATATAAAGACCAAAGACTTAAATATAACGATGCGTTAAAGGAGAACGTTAAATTAAAAATTCATAAATACTGATAATTAAACTGCAAGATATTTAAACAAAATGTTCTAAATCAAACGTAATTTTTTTTTTGCTATAAAAAAGAAAATACGATAATTTTGAAACATGTAAACTAAAAATGAAGTTAAACCGTAAAAAAGGCGCTGGTATATGAGAATATTTATTAAATATTTAATTATGTAGATTCACATCCACCCAATTCTGAACGTACGAAGTAAATTCTTTTGTGATTTTTGTGATCATTAAACTAATATGTAGATGGTGTGTCTAAACGATTACGAATCTATTAATTAGACGTTGTAACTACAAACGAAATGGAAATGAAAAAAAAAAAAACAAAAACCAAATTAATTTAGATAGATTTCAATGTTGAATATTAATGGATGTTTGACTAAAAATTAATCAGAAAAACTGAACGTTTAATTTATTCAATAGAAATTTTTAGTTTTTATTTTGTCCTTCAATTAGTTTGTTAATATGTTTAAATCCTTAATATTTTGATAGAATTGATTCTATTCACTGCCATTACTGATTAAATTTGCCAAAGATTTAATGAAACTCTTCCGTTCTTTTTATTCAAGATTTTTTAATTTCTATCTATCCAGTGAAAAGAATTGAATTTATTTTCAGGAAAAAATAAATTATGTTCAGATTACCGTCCACTTGGTTATTGCTGTTCACTGAAATACATTCGTCACTTTCATTGAAAAATTGAAAACCAAAAGTTTTAAAATTGTTGTTGTAATCCCTGTTGCGTTTCGGTGTAACAAATTGCATTAGTATGAGTGCATTGGACCAAGAATCAGAGAAGAAGAAGAAGAGTTTTTGAAACTTTCGAATTTTCAGAAAGTTCACTTTTTTAGTTCACATATTTTCCAATGAGGGCGCCACTGTACCGGACCAGGATACTTGCCTCCTGATGTTATGTTCGCCTGCTCCAATTGACGAGGAAAATTAAAGAAATTTTCAGTTTTCCAAGAAAATTTCGACCGAATTAGAAAATCTGGAACAGGCGAACATAACAGAAGGAGGAAAGTATTCTGGAGGAAGAATCATCATCCTTGAACTAAGATTAAGGAAACTACAAGGAAAACACTGAAAATCCAAAAGTTTCAAAACTGTTGTTGTAATCAATACTTCGTGTCGGCGTACCAATTTGTATTAGTATTAGTGGCTTGAGAATATTATTTATTGGAAGGAGTTTACCAATACTAATGTAATTTGGTACACCGACACAAAGCATTGATTACAACAACAATTTTGAAACATTTGAAAAACATTAGAATTTTCCTTTAAAACCCCTGAAGGTATGTAAATTGAAAAATACACATTTCGTATGGTTCAACTTACTTATATACTTCTGGGGGTTTTAACGGAAATTTCTATTTTTTTTTCAAAAGTTTCAAAATTGTTGTTGTAATCAATGCTTCGTGTCGGTATACCAAATTGCATTAGTATTGGTGATTTCCTTACACTACTAAGAAAACTAGAAAAAATCACTGAAAACTCCAAAATTTCAAAACTGTTGTTGTAATCCTTGTTATGTGTCGGTGTACCAATTTGCATTAGTATGAGTGCATTGGACAAAGAATAAGAGAAGAAGGAGAAGAGTTCACTTGAGGATGGACCAAAATTCAAAACTTCAAATGGAATTTAATGTTTTAAAATCTCTTTATTTCAATCTATGTATACCAATTGGAATTTCTATTAAACAGAAGATTATGTATTATGTAGTTGAGACAAAAATAACATAAAATAGGTAGATCAAAAGAAAAAAATTCTGGAATCTTTTTTCATCTTAATCATAAGCAAGAACTCTTTTCAACTTTTTTTTTTTTCATCAACGACTATAATACATACACGCATTTTATAAGTTTCTTACTGATAAAATTCTTAACAAAAAGAGAATACATCAATTTAAAACGATTACATTTTCCATAATTTCTAATGGATTTTCATAAATCTTACCCCTTCTTGCTTTAATCTTAAAATCTATACATCTCATTGTTCTTTAATTCAATAATGGTTAATCACAAAAACACCTTCTACAATCCTTTATTCTTCCTTTCTATTTCTAATCCTTTCTATTCTTCTTTATCATTATATTTTTTAAATCACAGAAAATTATTTTTTCTTCATTTTCATTTGTTCTAAATTATGGATCAATTGACTCACCTTTTGATTTGTGATCGCTGATGCTGTTGTAGTTGTTGGTGAATCACGTTCCTCAGCGATTCGTGGCAGTAAATCAATAGACTGTTGAGTGCTTAATGAACTTCCACTACTTCCATTACCTGATGACGATGAACCAGTTGAAGAACTGACAATTGAACTGGTCGATGATGATGATCCACCACCAGACGATTGACAGAGTGGTGATATAACTGGCTGTTTAGCGTCACTACCACTCCTTGGATGGAGCCGATCTGGTGATAATGCTCTTCTTAATAGTGGTGAACTCACTTCTGTAGTACTCTTTGATCGAATGGCAAAACTCTTTTTACCAACAGGACCCGATACAACTAAGATATCATTTGAATTTGGAAGTGCTGGCTGATAACTTTGAGTCAAATTAGATGCACCCAATTGATGATGACCAACAATTTGCAATGGAAATGCTAACGGTGACGGTGATCGTGTTGGACTTACAGGATTTGGTGATGGTGATGGAGTTCTTGCCAATGGAGACAATGGAATATGGCCAACAGATTTTCTTCTAGACGATGCAGTTGATGTATGCAGAATTTTTGTCGGACCGGATGAACCGACTGTGGTTACTGTTACTCCACTAGTCTGGGGAGTTTTATGTTTCAATCCATATAGAGTGCTTGGACGTTGACATGGTGACGGAATCGGTGATATTTGTGACTGACCAGATGTTAATCCAGTCGGTGTTGATGGCGCAGAAGATGATGACGATGAACCAGATGAATTATGATGATTTCCAGTATCCAACGGAGATAAACTTAAACGATTTAACTGAACATGATGGGGAGTCTGACGTCTTACCGGTGGTGATTGAGATTGTTGTTGCAATTGATGATGCATTTCAGCCGAAGCACGTTTTGAAGATATACGTCGGAATAATGAAGTTTTTCTTTTTCGATCATTAGATTGACCACTTCCAGTTCCACCACCAGAACCACTTCCGCTACCAGCATTCGAAGAAATTTTTCGATTTGAAATTTGACCATGACCTCGTTTATGTTGAACACTTCTCCGTGCCATCTTACTTTGCCATACATTTCGTTTCCTTCCGCCCGTCTGAATTGAAGTCTGATTCAACGGAGTTGCCCGCAATGTTACTAGTTCAGGTCCAGCTAACAACAGCTGAAGAACTTGTGTGTGATACAGACCTTGTACTGGTTCACTGTTCACATGTGTAATCAAATCAGCTGGCCGTAAACCAGCCTCAAAGGCTGGAGATCCTTCATCCACAGCCATGACCAAGTGATGCATTGTATAGAAATCACTGTCACCATAGTAGACACGTACAGTGTGAACGGTGAATCCGAAACCACGTGGTCCACGTCGTATTACAATTGGTGGCTTAAGATTTGATACTAACGGTTGTAGTTCACGACATGGTGAAGTGTCTCGTGATGATGCAGTACTTGAACCATTCCCGGTACCATTTGTTATGATTTTCGTTTTGAATTGTCCAGATGGTGTGGTCGGTGCTGAAGTGGCTGCCAAATTTGTATGCTGTGATAATAACAAAGAGAGCCCAAGAGCACTTGACGATTTTATAACTGGACGAGATTTCCCAGAACTGAATGTTGAAGTGCCACCACTAATTGATGGTAATACAGCAGCTGCTTCGTCTTCATCAATTGATATCGAAAAGCGTGGTAATGCATCACGTGAATGAATGACTGGCTTTCGTTTACGGTGAATTTGTGGTGATACATCATCACTATCAGTTTGAGATGATTCCGGTGTACGAATAATAGTGCTCAACAACGTATTAATTGGAGCTGTTTTCATTGGCATTGGACCACAGTCAGTTGTATGCGACTAGAATATAAAACATGGTAAATTAATTAAAATTCAACAATACAAATACATAGAAATATACACATAAGTACGCATATGCATTCAGCGTAAGTAATTAAAATCGTACCTCTTTCTCAGCAGATGTTTCAGTTGTTTGCACAACTTCTTGTTTAGTGGGCGTCGATGCTGTAACGGTAGCTGTTGTTGGCGGCATTAATTGATTCATTTGATGGTTCGATGGTGAACCGCATGATACAAGCGATGATGTTGATGAATATTGTTTTCGATAATGAGGTGAATACGAATTAAATGAGCCAAACAATGGACTATCGTCTGCCGTATCATCTGTATCATCACCAATCGTATTACCACTACCGCCGCCTTCACTTAAATCTAAATCATGATTATACCGATCCATGCGAGCTAAAAATAAATAAAACAATTAAATACGGAAATTCAATAAAAGCGTTGAAGTGAATAATAATTACTATCAAAATAACTCGTGTCATCATCTGAACTTAATTGTGGTACAAATTGTGCCTTTTGTCTTAATAATGAATTCCAATCCACATCCTTAAAGTATGGGTGCTCCTTCAATTCTTGTGCCCCAGTGATACCAAGTCTATCTCTTGGATTTTGTTGCAGCAGTGCAGTAATCAAAGCTTTTGCATCTTCTGGTGGCGCTTGTTCATCATCTTCAGTTGGCCATTCAATATCATCATTTACCGTATGAGCGAATAACTCTTCTGGTGTTTCGCCGAAAAACGGTACACAACCAATCAAAAATTCATATAAAATGACACCCATGGCCCACCAATCAACCGGTTTACCATAACCCTGTCTGAGAATCACTTCGGGAGCAATATATTCCGGTGTTCCGTATACTTGTTTATCACTAAATTGTCTGGTCTCGGCATCAATATAACCTTCATAGAGATTCGTAGCTAATGACATTAGACCCATCTTTGATAGACCAAAGTCAGTTAATTTTATATGACCCAATGCTGTGATTAACAAATTATCTGGTTTTAAGTCCCGATGAACAATACCATAACTATGTAAATATTCTACCGCTAAAATTGTTTCAGCAAAATAAAATCGGGCTATATCATTTGGTAATGGTCCAAGTGCTTTCAATAATGTTGCACAATCACCACCCTCAACATATTCCATAACTAAACATAAATGTTTACGTGTCTCAAAACTACAATACATTGATACAACAAATGGATTATCGGTGAAACATAAAATATCACGTTCAGCGAATACTTGTTCGACTTGATTTCTTAATATTAAATTATTTTTGTTAATTTTTTTCATTGCAAATCGTTGACGTGTTTGTTTATTCTTGACAAGATAAACAGCACCATAAGCTCCATTTGAAATTAATTTGATTATTTCAAAATCATTTTCATTTGGTAGTAAAGAGGCGTCATCTTGACTTCGTTGCATTTGTTGTGTTTGTAATGGATGTTGATCGGTCGGCAATAAACCAAGTTTTTTAACGATATACTGTGGTATATCCTTGGCACCAGCAAATTGATGTTTAACTTCAGTTTCAGCTGCCTCCAGTATATGATAAAATTCAGCTGGATCAAATTCAAGACACTCGAGAAGCCGTGCTGGACGTCCTATTATTAATAATAATTTATTGATGCAACCAATTAATTCACTTGCTGCATCCGGTGATTTTTCACGTGTCTCCATCAAAAGTCTCTCCAAATTTTCACTCATTTCGTAAAAGTAACGTGATGTAATCAATTGACTATGAGATTTATGTAAACAATCTCTAGCGATTTCTACAATCTGATGATGTACAAAACGTACAATTGGTTGACTGTCACGATATGAACTAGATGCCATCGCCGCATTTTTATTATCTTGTATAAACTGTTGTAATCTCTCTTCCATTTGTTGTGTTGCTTTTGGAAACCGTTCTTTATACAATGCATTCATTGCCGTTATTTCGCTATCAATTATCGGTGAACGTGATGGGCTTGTCAATGAACGTGATCTTGGACGATGAAGATGATCAGATTGATTATGCTGATTTGAGAATTGAGTTGTCAATATTTGTAGCTCATCAGCTGTTGGACAATTTGGTAGCTGATGCAAACGTTCATGGCTTGAACATTGTGACTAAAATATATTAAACATTTTTACATTAAACGATTCAGGTAAATTTATAACAAAAACAATAAATACCGAAATATTTGAGCTACCAGGTGTTGTACCGTAGCCACTACTCGGCAACGATGCAACTGACCAACGCCTACCGTCCGTAGCGAACGCATGCAAGGACCGATTTATCAAGCCACGTTTCAAAGGACCATGTGCTAGCAGTGGCGAAGGTGGCGGTGGTGGCTGTCCGCTACTATTACCTGGATTACCACTGCTCAAAAAATTTAAATGTTTCACAGAATCAATCGGTGAATTGATAAAACTTAAACGATTGCGAGCTGCAATATTGCTTGATTTTCGATGATTCCGATAATGTTGCTGGCCAGTTGATGTTGACTGCAACGATGATAAAGACAGCGTGGGTGCCGATTTACCAAGTTGTGATGTACGCAATCGAAGCAAATTACTTTGTTCTGGTTGTGCCTGAGATTGCTGTTGTGTTGTTGCCGTTGTCTGTTTACGAATCGGTTGATGCTTTTTACGTGGCTTTATTTGTTCATCATCAAATTTAAGTTCACGCACTACATCTTTTGGTTCATCAGACGACATTTTTCAGGCCGCTTGGTTTGTTACTGTGTTCTTTACAATTTCTTTCTTGGCTTTGTGACTCTGTGTTCACAAGGAATTGATTTTGTAACAATGGAGGAGGATGGGATTATTCAAAGGACTATCGTACATTTGTATTTGACTTGCTATAAAATGCATTTTTTTTTCAATAGAAATAAAATAGATTTAACTTATATCATCAAATAGAGTCATATATGGAATGCAGTTTACTTACTTTGTAAGACATTGTCTTTCCATTTATGTATATAAATATCTAATTGAAATCATGTTTTCTTGTTTTCAATGGCAAACAAGAGATAAGCAGTTCGACGATTTACAGAACTGGTCGACTATTCAATACACGAAATTGTAAACTCCACTAAACTTAGTTTCAATTTAATTAGTCACTAAATTCACCAAATCACTTTGCTACTTGATATCTAATTAACTAAACAGACGATGTATTTAATGAAAATACATTTACTTTCACTCCCAAAACCACTCCAAAAATATCATCACTTTTCTTGGGCAATTTAATATTTTGATTCAGTGAAAACATGAAAAATGAAAACATTGAGAATAGTCGCGACGTGAAAACCGTGAAGTATCAAAACTGCCGTATATTTCCATGAAAAGACACTGTGATTAAGAGTCTTTCAGAAATAAGCAATATTAATATCACTAATCCTATAACGCATAGCAGTGAATCTAATTCCACTTGAAGAAATGAAAACGATATATTAAACATGTAACTCAATGATACTTACGTGGTATTACCTAATTTAAAAGATAGAGATTCAAAACAGTAGTATCTTGCTATGAACAAAAACTGCCATGTAAGAGGTTTCTGAAATACCATTTGTTCACATCTTCGTGAAGCGTGAATTCTTTAGCAAGTGAAGATATGAAGGCACTTATATGGAACATCTATTACAGAAGACTAGTTACACGGTTTTCATAGAGAAATAGTACTACAGCTGCGGACCAGTTGTTGTTGGTGGAATCATATTAATTTTTTTCCATCGCCGTACGCGACAGTAATACGCGACTCGCCGTATACGTACTCACTGAGTATGACGATATGACCCGTTTTCAAGCGATAATAAGCGGTTGTGATTTTCTTATTGTTAACAGTTTTTATGAATGAAAACAAATTGACAGCTGAATATTGAGCATTTGAAACATTTTATAACACGTAACAATGTTGCCAACAGAATTTCGATTTCAAAGTCCTCCGTTGCTGGTCTATCCAGTATATAAAGGATGTATCGAAAAACTCGTCAGTTCAATTTTTAAGATAAATAGAATAATAAGGAGGATAAGATGGATAAATGATTTAAATGCACCAACATTTGAAATCAGTAAACTGTAGTTAATGAAATGAAAGCGTTCTTATGAGAAATTTGAGTCGATTCAAGGCGAGATGAGACGAGTTGTTCAGGTTTCACTTTCACTCACCTTTGATTAGTTCATGCAAGATGGTGCTCTCTACCTTGACTAGAATAAACGATTCGTAATGAATTTAATTGAATGAATCAACTTATATATTAAACGATGACTGTATTCATTGCAATTAGCTCTTCTGTATGTATTCGATAAAGTGCTAAAATTGGTGATAAATCTTTCAAAGAATTAGTATAGGAATTCTTTAAATTCACACATCAATCAATTAATGTTGCCGCCTCGCTCTCTCACACTGAATTCAGAATATTTCTTGCCTATTCGTGGGTCCCATTGTTTACCATTTTCTATAGGTATGGTAAAATTAATACACACAAGTCGAGTACACAAATTCTGATATCATTCACTAATAGAATAGCATAAAAACAAACAGGTAACATACAAATTGGTGAAAAATTAAACAAAATTCTTAGTGCCTGAATGAATTTTAGCTATTAAATTATACGTCTATGCAAGCAGTTGCAGTGTTTTCGTTACCGTGCAACCGAAAGAAGAGGACAGTTCAATGGAATACAGAATATTAGAAAATTTCTAAAAAACATCAGTGTGACCTAGTTTAGTGGCAACAGCAACAAAATAAATAGCCGACTTGGAATAAATAGTCTTCAGCTGAACAAAATAAAATGTTCCAATTCCTTAAAACATCCAGTAAGTTAAAGAAACACAAAAGAACAATAACTCTAATGTAATCCAATGACTTGTGACGTATCGCATATTTCCTAATTGGATACATCGTTTCAGACACTCCACGAAAGCCAAGTCATCAGAATAACAATGGAACGGTGAATACAGTGGAACAATGCTTGGATGAATACCTACATAATTTGATTCAGCAAAATAAAGTAAATGAATTCCAGGAGGTGATTGGTAAGAAACAGTGATTCTTCTATTATTGCGTATTCAAGTGTATTCATTGTACACAAATTGATTTGTTTATATTCTTTTAGATAATACTCGACAACAGTCTCGACTCTCTAAGAATCTCAATGAAATTTTATATGACAAAAGTTGCCTTTCATATTTTGTACAATTTTTGGAATCGAAATCTGCATTAGCATTGGTCAAGTTCTGGTTAGATACGGCCAGTTTCAAGACATCGGTAGAACATACACAACTGGAAACAAGATCATTAGAATCTCACGATGAAACTGATAGATGTATACCAATTGAAATCGATGATCAACCACTGACCGATGATGAGAAAATGAACAATAAGAATCGATTAACGATGACAAAACACGATATACAATGTGATATAAACCATGATGAGACGGTTGTTGATCCAATTGAATCATCAATTGATAAACATGATGAACTGAATAATTCACAAATTGCAATCGCCACAGATGCGTTACATTTGTTTCAAAAATATTTTATTAATGGTTCAACATATTTTATTGATTTCCCAGCAGAAATTAGTAATAACATATCATTGGCTTTGGATAGTATTAATGATACAACATCAGAGTGTATACAACGGGTGGCCTTGTCTTCCGATCTATTTGGTGAGGCACAAAATTTTGTACATAACCGTTTAGATACTGAATATGTGACACAATTCCATCAAAGTACGTACCACTGTAAATATTGTATTGATATATTAACTAGCGGCAATATTCAATTGAATGATATCCTGTATAGTGAAGTGGCCTTGTTCTATTTTATGGAATTTCTTGAACAGGAAGGTCAACGTCATTTATTGGATTTTTGGGTGTCTGCAATAAATTTTAAAAAATTTAACTCCAAGGAAAATGAATTCGATAAAAATGAAGCACAAAATGATGCAGTCATTATTTATGATAAATATTTTTCATTACAAGCAAACGCACCATTATCGATGTCTGATGCTGTACGGTTCAAAGTGGAAGAAAAAATCTGTTCAGAAAATGAACGTATACTTGAGGCATTCGATTATCCAATAATTATTATCGAAGAGTTCTTGAAGTATAAATACTTGGAATCATTTTTAAAGTCTTCATTGTTTGATAAATATCTTTCTGAAATACTAACTCGTACAGAAGAACGAAAAACAGTGTTGCGGAGACACAGCTCATTGCCAACAAAAAATAGTCGATGTCAAAGTTTGGCAGATATTGAAAATAATTCCGATGTGTCATCAATTTCATCAAAGAATACACTGTTAGCAATGCAAAGTTCTGCAGTTCCAAAACACACAATGAAAACAAGTGCCACTTCTTCCGATTTACAAATTGATTTTCAACAGATATATAATCCAGATTTATTATGGAAGCGTCGTTCTGATAGCCTATCATTTGGACGTGTTGATGCTCTTGGTCGTTATGAACGAGAATTTGATTTGGATGTGATTGAAGAGAAACGGAAACTGTTTACACCGAAAGGAAATAAATTAAAAAATGCTGTTAAAATGCTTGTAAAATTTCCTAACGAAAATCGTAAACAAGAAGAGATTGCATGGCAGGTGGCTGAAATGATAATCAAAGATGTAACCAATATAACATTAAATAAAACTGAAGACTCATAGTTTATATAAATCAGAGAATTTCAAACAGGAATCTGAACAAAACATAACAGCTTTTTGCTTATGACGATATTATTAAAATTTATAGTAAAAAAATAAACCCGTAATCATGTAACTAATATGAAACTAAACTTTGTTGATTTATAAATATGTATGGGTAGGATAGGTAGGATTATTCTGTGAATATATTAAATATGTTTAAAACAAAAATAAGTAAACATAAATTATATGAAACAATTGATATTTTAACAATTCGTTACTAATTTAAGATGAGAAATATAATGTTAATGTTCAATCTAATAATATTATTTTTATTATTGTGAATAATTTTCATCTCAAGTATTAACAAAAAAGAAAAACCATAAAACTATATTTTATACAAATATAAAATATAATGGACTTCGTATGTATACATCGCATACTTATTTATATTGTTTCATTATTTCACCCCATTCAAAAAAAAAAAATACTCTTAATTAAATTTCTTTTAATTCATGTAAACATGTTAAACATATTTTTACGTTTCGTTATTTATATAATTATTTATATATATATATACTTTTTGTTCAATAAAAGGGTTTAATAATGTTTCAAGTATCAATTATCGTTTAAAGTGTGATTGAATCGATTAGAATACTAAGAGATTAAATCAATCAGAAAAAAAGTTATAACATAATGATTCATTATCCCAGTGTTTTATGTCGTATTGTAAACACCACTTGATTATAGTTTTGTTTATTACCCAAAAAGTAAAAGTAAGAAAGAATTCTTTTTCGTTATCATCTTGAATTAGGACTTTATAAGTGACATAAAAGGAATGAAGAGAGAACTATCAAAAATTCATTAATTTTATGTACCATTTACACATTATTAATTATTATTTATTCATCATCTGTTTCACGTCTCTCATAAATTTACATAACAATAGGTTTCGTCGAGTGTATTTCTTCCATTATCTCTATATTTTGTATTTTATTTATTACAATATCTTCTTACTGTTCTCTATTCATAATAGATTCATAAACTGTTTTTCGTCTAATTCAATATTACCTAAGTTTTATTTCATGATTGATGTATGGGGACGATATACATCACACTGGTATTTGGTTCATAAATTCAAAATTCATTATAGCAAAACACCGAAATGAATCAAATTATTAATGTACTTCCGAAACTCATTTAATGTTAGTCCTTTGAAATGACGACTTACACATCTTCTAATTTGTTTTGTAATTTTTTATTTTTTCTAAAATCATTTATATTGGATAGTATAGAAGTCGATTAGTTTAATTTCTTTATTATTTTTCTTAATAATATTTTCTGCAATCCATTAAATTTATGTTTTATCGTTTATGGTAAAGTGATATTCATAGTTTCTTAAATTTTCATTTTACTTGTGCTCGATTTCTTACACAATAATGGCATTTAGTTCCAAAATTAATGGATTTTAACAAACAAAAAAAAAAAAAAACAAATAACTAATTAACTACCCTTTCACCATTAAAAGGGGAACTATGACTATGAACTTATTATTTATAGTTTTAATTTATATTATTATAAATAGTTACATTGATTCATTTGTTTCGTTTAGCAAACAAAATAATGAATTTCGGCTATCATTTTCATCGTTTGCTAATTAATAATATTCATTTTTCCCTATTACACATTGTATTCCACTATAGGGTTACATAGTTATCAATTACTATTATTAATTTAATTCAATTTTATTTTTATTTTTAATAATTCAATTACAAAACAGAAAAGAAAAAATTTATAATATTGATAAATTATCGCACAATAGTTATTTAAATCACATTTTTAGCTTATTTAATTGTCTAGGTAGTTTGCCATCAATATATCCCGTATCCCAACCGTATTGTGTTTACAACTCAAACATAATTTACATAATATTTTATGGGAATGTAACCAACTCTATCCATACAGGAATGAACAAAAACAATTATCCATTCTTGGATTTAATAAATTATTTGATATTGTTTCATTTTTAAATTTAAATGTTTTTCATTTATTTTATTTGTTTTTTTTTTTTTTCATTTTAAACGCTAATTATTTAATTACAAACGACAAACAATTATTATTCGTATTTACCAAGGCCTTAAGAAATTTGTTTTAAGTTAGAATAATTATTTATTAATTATTCATTTCATAATCAATTTTTAATTCATGTTGTTACCTTTACAATTATTTACTTTATTAATTTACATTATTAAATGTATTTAGGTATAATTACGCATTTCTTTTTGTGGATGTAGTGAATTAATTTCTTCAAATGTGTGTAGGTGTTGTGTGTGTGTTTTCTGTGTAGTAAAATGTATTATACTTTAATCATATTTAATTAATAATCAATTATTATAAATCGTATATCAATAATGTACTATTATAATTATATTAATTTAGTCATTATTACATGGTGCATAAAAAAGATGCAATGAAATACGATTACGTATTCTTAAAATTTCCTTTCACGAAAATAACTATGATAAGAAAACCTAAAGAGAGGATAGAATAAAAGAGTGTTCGTCTTTCATGGTAACATAAAATCAACATATAAATGTTTAACTTGTCGTTTTCTTTTACTTTTTATAAAAAAAAAAATGATATTTAATTTGTGACTAAATCTTGTTTAAAGTTCTTATTAGATTCATTTTAAAATTTATCTTGTTTCGATCTATTTCGGCGTGATAGAGTATGCGTTAAGAATTACGATTACCAAAAGTGTTTCTAATTATACATTTCCTATTATTTTATTCTTTTAGTTTACTGCTCAACAATTCACAAGGAAAATTAAACAAAAATAAAAAATGAAAAATTCAGAGGAAAATATTGTAGTACGTTTATTCGATTTAGCCGAATCACTGACCATAATTACCTACACTACGGTATTTTAAATATTACGTGGTACATTAAATATGTTACATAATTGAAATGCAATAGAGAATTGAACAGCATAATAATAGATTGATTACAATCATGATAAAAACTAAAAAATCAGAATATTTAACTTTTATTTAAATTAGAGCACCTCATGTAACTAGAAAAAGAAAGGAAGAGAAATTACGTTAAATTATTCATCAGCGTGTGCATTGTTTTTTTATTCGATTTTCCTTTCTGTTTCATAAATACGAAAACTAAATTTAAAATTAATGCTTACTGAAGTGAATGTTAAATTTCCTGTATGCAATTAGACGTTAGGATATTTCGTTTTGCTTTTCAATCTTTTTGTAATTGATATTTCTGTTTTTCATAAAAACATAAAATTAGACGGATTTTCTTGTTCTTTTTTTTTTTTTTTTGTTTTGAATCATAAATGCATTTACATATTGTGTTTTATCACTTGGGGTAAACCTATTAGTAACAAAGTGAACAGAAAATTCATATGAACAAAATGATGACTCGCGGCCAACAATTATTATTTTTTATCAATCTGGACAAGTTGACCGGGTCAATCAATTTACACTTAACTTCGGAGGACTACAAATTGTCCAAACAATTTAAAATGTGCCCAAAGAGACACATTCATCTTAAAATAAATTTTATTTTTAATTCTATTCTGTAATCATCATTTTAAATCCTTTTTACATTAAATAATTATCTAATCCTTAAGCACTAATTGTATTCTCATGTTTACTCTTATGGTTATCATCAAAGCGATATTTTAGTGAACTTTTATCCCTTATCTATTAATCATTTTAATGTTTTAATTACTTCTTTTTTTTATCATTTACCTTTATAAATCCATATTTTTGTTAATGTTATGTATATTATTTGCAATTACTACGTTAATTACGCTTTTAATTATGTACTATTTTGTGGATCGAAATTCACCAGAGATATTCATTTAATTACAATAATTAATGTTTTCTTTTACTTTTTTGACAATAAAATATAAAATTAAAAATATTATACTTCCGTATAATTTAAGTGAACTATCATTTGCATTAATTAACAAATTGATTCATTTAATTTCGTTTATACAAGAATAGCAACTACGAATCATTTAATTTTATGTTCATATTTTTTTTTTTTCAATTTTAATTACCAATTTACAATATTCTACAAACAACTTGGAGAAGAAAGGATTAGATAATTGAATTAATTTTTAGTTTACTTTTTATCTGAAGTATTACGATTTTTCATTTGTGCAGTTTCAATTTTTCCCAAAAAGAAATAAAACGAAAATAACAGAAGACGAATTTTTTTTGTTGACTACTTCTTAAATAGTCATATTCCATATTGTAATAATTACACATTATCTTTTATTTCTTTTAATGATTGACTAAATTGCACCCGTGATGCTATATAAATCTAAATATAATTTTTATAAAATTGAAATCAATATGCATATAGAAAACTTTACTACTCCATCTAATCAATAATCAATTCGTTGATTTAACAATTTCACTCTTAATCAATAAAAGTAAAAGACAATTAATGAATGAAACAAGAATGAAAGAAAAAGCAATGAAACAAAAATTATAAATTCATTTTACATGTTCACCATATTACCTCTGATTTAAATTTATGATGAACTTGATTAGAATTTAACACTTTATCTGTATAAATAATTGTATATTGTTTCGCTCTACACATGAGTTACCGACTCTCACGGGCAGAGCGTGGCCTTCCCTAACTTGATGTGGACGCAATTGGTGATACGGGTGACATTGGACTTTTAACATCTCTTAAACATCCAGATAATGTAATTATCAATTTACGTGATCCAGCATGATCACGATGCTCACATAGCCAGACACCCTGCCATGTTCCCATTGACAGTTTGCCATCAGTGATTGGGATTGTCAATGAACTGCCTAAAAAGCATGCTTTCACATGGGCTGGCATATCATCTGGACCTTCACATGTATGCCGATACGGTAAATCTTCGGG
This sequence comes from Coboldia fuscipes, assembly GCA_001014335.1. Taxonomy (NCBI): domain Eukaryota; kingdom Metazoa; phylum Arthropoda; class Insecta; order Diptera; family Scatopsidae; genus Coboldia; species Coboldia fuscipes. The sequence goes on along the minus strand of JXOR01000147.1, from coordinate 41,622 downwards.
AACAATTTTATTTAACATCATTTCCATATCATCCCTAAAATAATTGAAAAACCCGAGTTTGATATCATCCGGTTTAAATTCTCATATTGAGAATGATATAAAGAATTTAAATGTGGAGTACACATCCTCTCACAATTGGCTCACCTGACATCCGGATCCCAGCTTTCATTCAATGCTAAACTGGCTGATGTGTGTAAAACTAAAAGTATATAATAAACCATATAAATTATAATTAGTTATGCACCATTCTAATCGCATATAAATAAATTTCATATTTTATTTGGTACGTTTAGTGAAAAATTGTTGTGATATGAAAAACAGACAAAACATATATATGAATACACACACACACACCGCATAATAATTTCACGTTTCCTTTTGACACTAATCAATTGTTGACCTTTAATATCAGTAATCGTGACATGTGCTCTAATTTTTTCTCTTGTAAAATAGGTTGGTGAAAAACGGAAAATATATGAATGCAATTATTAGGAGATTATAAACGTGTCTGGTACAGACAATGTAAAGTAATGAGGAAAATACGCACCATATACAAGGAGATTACCGTTAAAATTCAATATCAAATTGTTATGATTGATTGCAATTAGGGAATAATTTAACGTGCACCGTATATTTATTAATATACCGTATTTATATGCGGTTCTGTGTATTATTCTTGGTCTGTGCACATTAAAATTAAGCATTAGAATGTTCACCACCGTACAGTACTTACTTTGGACATGACATAAACCAACGGAAAACTGTGCTAATTCAGGCATTTGTTTTAATATTTCCTCGGTAATTAGATGGACACCTCGATGTTGTGGACGCAAATTGATTTTACGTTGGAACCATGCTGAACCAATTTGTATTCCTGAACCACGATTCGTTGAAGCCATTGTAAATGATTTTTTATCAATATAATTTTTAAGTGTTATTCTACTTTTGTGTATGTGTATGAAATCTCAAAGAATGAGAAAACAGCTCAACAGAATATTGAATTTTCACATGAATTTAAACGAAACTTAGAAAATTATAAAACACTCTGCTTTCCACTAAACTGAATTATGTATGCGGTGATATTTGGTATCACTTAATCTGATAATATTTCAATTAAATTGATGAATGAACTGAAATTTATTCCAAAGTATGAATTCGGAGTGTGGGGATGGTCGAGTACCCTTCACCAAAATCTCTTTGAACTCGTGTTTACTTCTGCCAGAAAAGGGTATCCACAACCAGATTCATTCGCTCGCTCTTTTGGCTATTGATTTCGCACTAACATTGACACCACTTTAAAATCCCCATTTTACGGTCCAAGAACATGGGATTTCACCAAAATTATTACATCAATTTACTTGAGACTCCGATTGGGACTTTTTTTCTTTGGGTGGTTTTGGATTTCCACGATTCCTTCAAATGATTTTTTTTTTTTGACACCTTCCGTATTTCCTTCACTTTGAAAATTTTACACCACAAATCACTTCACTCCAGTAAAAATTAACATTCCGATAAACATCCACCACAAGTTTGTGCGTTCAGCATTATTCGCGTATTTACATAACAAAAAACCGTTTATAATTATGGAATAATTACAGTATCAGTTTTAATTTCTAAATCATATATTTACTGTAATGAAATATTAAGAAATAATCTGAATCTACGGAACCCGAAGTGGAATAAATTTAAACGTGTGGAGTTCGGGACATGCTCTCCCCAGTTCGGAGCACACGCGTCTTGGAGTTCAAACAAATTGTGAGGGAAACGACAAGTCTACCTATCGGGCGAGTATGAAAGCGTTGTAAATATTTACGTCCCTCCCGTGATCGTTTTTAAAAAGAATGGCTTTTTGCATGCAATGTCAATTTAAGAGCGATGACAGCGATTGGCTTTACGTTGAATATCAGCAGGTCCCAATGTCTCAATGGGATTCGCGGATTATTTGCCCTTTTGGTATTATTGGTAGTAGCGTCCTGAAAGCATGAGAAAACTATTCGACACGATTCTATACGAGTTCATACAAAAAGCCAGACTGTCACAAGTATGTATCAATCACAATACAATTTCGATAGATCGTATCCCATTTCATATCATATGTACTCAATTAATGAGAAGGGTATTTCAATAAAATCTGATTTTCTTAAATTATCTGTTTAAAGGATGTGATTGTATCAACATTGAATCATATACATTTTTCTGGTTCGATTTTAAATGGAAATAACTATTCCGTACATTCCTTAAACAGTGTGTTATTAATTAAATCTCTTCTTCGGATCGTACACACAACTCACGATTAGTACAATGTAACTTCTAATTATCAAAATTTCCTAAACAGATAAATTCGAAAGCAATGTCACTCGAATAAATTTGTCGATTCCCTTAAAAGCCAGACCGATTGTCGAAAAATTATCATCATGTACAAGAACCTCCGACAATTTATTAATTTTAATTTTATGCGAAAATATTATTCTAAAAGTTTAGCTGCCCAGTGCATGGAGTTTTTTTATTTAATTTAGTGTTATGAGTGTGTCGAATACATAATGTTAGAGATCATTCGATAATTTGATAAATGAAGTAAAAAATTAATTTTTATGGAAATACACCATATCAAGTGATTTATTCAAATTGCCTTAAATAGAAAAATATTAAAGTAAACGTAGAAGATTGTCAACAGGCTACCGTGTTATTTGGTATGACAAATTGCAAATCAAATAAATTCCTGTAAATTTTAATTTTTCTGTTAATAAATAAGTAACATTTTTCTTAGAGTGTTTTCCATTTGAATCACAATAGTTTTAATTATTAAGTGGCTTCCGAATTAACTAATCAATAAAAATTTATACATTTTCAAATACATCGAATAACAATTCAACCTGTTAAATCATTAATAACTATAATTTAGTAAAGCCTAATTGTCGAGTTCCATCAAATAATTCTTATGAGGCTTAGGGACTCTGTCATGAATTAATTCTCACAGTGTAATAAATTAATTCTATCACAGTTTACATATACAGAACAAGGTTGGTATAAATACAGCAATTGCAATGAAAATGGGTAGCATTGCTGATGGTGCCTCCTCCAGCATGTAAGGATTCGGTTGTTTGGGACCGCTGGACTTGCGATTCCGTGGAGATTCATCCTCCACAACTGGCTCAGTTTCCTCGGTAGGTACTGTCTCTGGTTCTGCATACATCGGTGGCAACTTAGGAAAATCATTCAAATTACCTTTCGCTAAGACTATGGCATTAATTTTCGGATTATCTTTCCGACCCTTTATAAACTCCACGTACACTTTGTTATTCTTAACATCCGATTTCTCATTATTCACGGTGAGCTGGTTATTTTTCACATAGAAATAAATGTACTCTTCATAAGCGGTTCCACGTCCCGTCTCATCGAATATATCCAGGTCCTTAACAATTGTGTGTTTCTTATTTAGTATCACATCGAATACTTTCATGTTAGGCGCATTGAAATACACTTCACAGAATTTCAATACCAGTAAATAATTGCCATCACCAGTCAATGGTATTGTGTAACCAAAATTACTTGTATGATATCGTTCCGTTCTAAATAAAATATCATCATCAGCCTTTACTCGTCGTATTGTCAATAAATTTTTACCAAAATCAGATGCTGTACCAATTTTATTAGTCAACGGATCGGCTTGATATTCAATTCCCGTCGAATCGGTAAAAGCTTCACCACCAGCATTGATCGCATAAATCACTTCATATGCTCTAACTTGAACAATAGCGACAAGTATGACTAGAAACAAGTTATGGTCAAACATCCCGTTTTAAGCGTATAGGTCAATACGTTGAGATCCAAACTAGAAAAGAATGTAAAATTGATTAAAATATTGACCAACACCACCTAAAATAACAGAATTGTTAATATTTACATGTAATTCCAGGAGAATTATACTTATCACAAAGTGATTCTCCTTAATATTTGTTATCCACGGGAATATGGGAATCTTCAGTTAGATTAATCTTAAAATTATTAATACACTTAAATAATACCCAACTGAAATGTGTTGCAGAATTATGGAAATTTCTAACAATGTTTCCGCCATCCGCAATAAAACTGACAGCTTTTATCGAACCGCGCCGTTTGATAACCGCATGTAAACAAACAATCATCAGCTGAAATTCATGTACAAAAGTTTTATGGCTGGCTGAACATTATTTGTTTTGGATAACAATCTCTTATCAGTAACCAAAACCATGAGTTTCTTATCAACACACTAATTCTGTAAACGTGGATTATCAAATTTCTTTTCTAATTAATTCAGACTTATTGACTTACTACGTAATTAACATAGAAGCAAGGTAGTGTACTATGATATCAAGGCAACGGTAATCAGGTAATCACACATTTCAATCAAACGTGATTTCAAGTTAAGACGATGAAGACTTAGATGTGAAGTCTGCATTCCTGATTGTGAAAACAATGACCAACAAAAGAAGAATTCGAAAACTGAACGTCTATCCGTATTCGTCAGGATACGGTGGCAAGGCAAAAACAATTTCTCTTCAATTATGGATCTTGATAGTATCATCGGTATTAATAATTCTTGCCTTGGGTACCAAACGTATACGTGACGACCTAAACGTACATTATACAAATCATTACAACTCTCTAATTCATGGCAAAAATGATTATTGTGAACAGCATTTGGATGTTGAATTAATAATGGAACAGTTAACTGAACGAGTAATAGGCCAACAGAATGCAATTAATCGTTTAAAACGGATTATTTTAAATCATCAAAATCTAACATCTATTGCCCTAATTGGAACTTCTGGAATTGGTAAAACACTTACAACAAACGTAATCCAATCGCATTTCCATTGGAATGAAAACATACAATTAATAACTTGGCTTGATTATCACGAGACCATGAAAAAAGCAGATGTAAATTATTTTCGTAATGTAATGAGATCATTATCGCACTGTGGCCAAAATCTTGTCATTATTGATGATATTCCGGAATCAGAAATCAACTTTATCCAGAAAATCAATATACGGTTTAGAAAATATGTATTGAATGACAGTAAAATTAAGTTACTAATCTTCTACGTAATCCGTGTTCAAAGTTCTAATAACAGTCAACTAGATAATCCCGATCAAGAGGGCGATTTCCAATTCGATGAAACAATATCAATGATACACTACAGGAAATTCAATAAAAATGATTTAATTGAATGTATTAAGACTGAAAGTAAATTAATCAATACTCCGTTAAATGATAATGAAATCAATGATATAATTAAGTACATAAATGTAGATAAGTTTGGCTGTAAGAATGTACACAGTAAAATTGTAATAACTGTATCAGATACGTTTTCATAGTAAAAACAATAATTAGTTGAATTTTCACAAAACAAAACAAAATTACAACTGGTTCTTTATTTCAATTTTATTATCTTTCGATTTATCTCTTTATAATTATAATTGTAATAGGAAAAATGTTAAAAATTATTTGGCGTACACATTTTATTTTTTTATTTTTTGATCCACATTGATACCCTCCCCATTGGTTTGAATATTCCTTGTTTCGTTGCTTTATTCTCTTTCTTTTTTTTTTATAACAAAACAAAACTAGCAATAATGTAATATAATTAGAAAAGAAAAAAAAAACAAAAAGTTGCTTCGTGATATCATAAAGTGGTACAACATGGCTAAGGATTACATTCTAAAAATTATCACAATTCCTATGATAGATAACTTATTCTATGTACTAATCAACTACGGCGCACGAGTTATATTAACACTATTTTAACATCGTTTTATTGTAAACGAGTTAGCATTCATTTATAACTAATTAATAATAATTAATTCAAAAATTTATTAAAATTTAGGTTGGCACAATTTCAGTTAAGGCGTATCTTTTTATTCCGATTTATTCAAATGATTTCTTTCTGGTCTTTTTTTTTAGTATTTTCGGTATGACTAAATCCAATTGTAATATGATTAATTCAGTATTTTCATATCTTAAATTCATTTACATAATATGAGTCTTAATTAACTAGAGGATGTCTAAAGCATTTTCAGTTTCTCAATTTTTATTTTTTTTTCATTTTTATTTTAATTATCCGATCCCTAATACAAAGTCCTCTTTATATTCTGTGGAACACAAAACTAAGAATGTTTCAACAGCCCAAATTTACGATATTCGTTTAGTTATATTCTGGTGCGTTGCTTTCTTTATATTTATATTCAAATTTATGTTATTTTTTATTTAATATAAACGATGTACTGTTAACAATTTCTAATCCAACTACTAGTTTTTGATATACAAATGTTTCTTATTACTTTCCATTTAGTTTTCTTTATTTTTAGCTCATTTTCATTAAACTGATTTTTATTTATATAATTTAATATTAATTTGTATTTTATGTATATATTTATATAATTTTTTTTATTAATGATCATGTGATAATCACAATTAAAAGAAGGAGCAAAATATTGATAAACTTAACTATGCATCATCGTATTTTACCTTACACATCTAATAGTAATTTTGTGTTTCCGTTTAATGTACGTTTCGCATATTAAAGTTTTATAACAAATATTTTTTGAGCACATTCATGTGTTGGGTGAAACCTTAAGCATAAAAATCACTATTAAAATGAGTAGTTAGAACATAAACAACTGCCTCATATGTAGCCATCATTATCGCTGTATTTGGAATTTGACGAACCAATTGAGTTGCTAATCCCCTACAAAAGAGCAATTCAAATAAAAAAAAAATTATAAAATACAATTAATTAAATGTAAACATCATTATCAACTAATATAATCTATCAATGAATATATACAAGTTAAAAGAATGGTATTACCGGAATATTTATTTAATTAATTGTATATAAACAAATGATTGGGTATCAATGATATTTACCTGTAAACGCCAGCTTTCCCTTCCTCTTTCCATACCAAATGTAATGTTTGCCAAAACTTATGATACTTATTTCCTTCTTCACGTAAACGTGTTCTGGCCACCTCATGTGGATAAGCAACACACGATGCAATCGTTTTTGATATTGCTCCTGCAATCATGAATTCTACGAAATCACGAGATGTTTTACCTTGGCTTGGATGTACCTGTCGCAATTCAATCTGGAATTTTTAAATAAAACAAACATATAAATTTATTCATTTACAAAATTTTTCTATTTTATATTGCCATTCGATTTGGAATGAAATAATTTAATTGGAATTTCTATAACTTACCAGTTTTGCTTTTAATGCTTCATAGATCACGAAATGTATAACAGTCTCTGATATTCCAAAGTAACTAGCACTAATACCTTTGTAGAAGCCTCTAATTCCAGATTTTTTATATATACTTACTATACATTCGCGTAGTGACATTCGTTTTTTCGAATTATAATCTAATTGGAGACGTGTCTTAACAAACCATATTGGATTCGTTGCTGTTGATGCTACAAAACCGGCACAGGATGCACTTAATATATGAATTACAGGTGAATCTGCTGGCAATTTACTAAAAATAATAAAAATTTAAATAATTTTTACTATCTAATGATCGTATCACATGATTCATGACTGCATAGTAAATCATTTATGTTTCCTCTATATTGCTAATAAAAATACTTGTATGTATAAAAGTGTTCAATTACCCCAATGTATTTAGTGCACTTTTGGACTGTGAATAAGCACAAAAATAAATGGCCCTTGATGGTGCTACACCCACAATGTTTGGGCCAAGGCCTTTGAATAATGCACGAGTTCCTTCTGTTTGAACGATATATCTAAAATGTAATAAAAGAAACACATCAATTTTTAACAGGTTCAGAAGATTGCATGGTCACAATTAAATCAAATTTATGCACATCATTTGGTTAACTTACCTCAAACATTGCATTATGCTTAAAGGTTTTGCCGATGAGGATATGCCACAATGCGATATCGTAATTAATGGCTGAAATTCCAAACAAAACAATTTTTTTAAAAATTCCATTTTAAATTCAATGTCATTATGGAAACACTGTTTGGTTTGGTAAAGAAAATCAAATAACTTACTTGGGGTCGTTTCCTCAATAAATTTGTGCATAATTGTCGTCTCTGTTCTGGTCGCAGCAGTGCTTCAGATGATGAATTCACTGTTGTTGTACCGGATAATAAATCACGTGGCGGCAAAAATGCTGATGAACTTTGTAATCGTGTTTTAACCACTTCCAGAGGGCATGTTGCTACAGCACCCACTGTCCCAGCAACCCTATTAATACACAAAATAATTGCAAATTAATCATTGATTAAGCCATGTTTATAACTTATAAAATAATGTTGAGTTATATAGATCAAACAAACAAAATCAAATTGAATTATTCAATTCACTTGGACACTGTCTATGGCATAATTATGATTGTGAATTTTGATATTTATTATTGTGTCGTTGTTTTCCTATTTCAGTCTAATCTTAGAGCAGTTTTGTCTTGATATGTTTTAAATTTAAACAGAATGAAACAAAAAATAAAATTTAAAATTAATTCTAGTTCATCTTGAATCCAGTACAGATTGGACTAGGCCAAAGGTGAAGTATAAACACACATTTTTCTTTATTATCTATAAAAATTCAGTGCTATTTAACTTCATTTATTCTCATTTCTCTCATGTATTATTCTGCTATGGTTTAAAATAAACAAGAACTACAACAGCTTCTTAGACCGGTTAATACCAGTTTATTCAATTTTATTATCAAAATTATTATGATCATTGACGTTAAAAATATATGTAACACTTGTTGTAATTTATGATTAAAAAATCACGTAATGCACTCATCAGCTATTTGTGATTAAAATCACATCTACAGAAAATTGCTTAATAAACATTATGAACTGGTAATAACAAGAAAATCATTGTTACTGTTGTCTTTAAAAGTCCATTAAAGTTTATTAAACTCCCACCCCATTCAGACACTGATCAGTTTATGATCCGAAACACAACATCATTGATTTATCATATTCACAACCTTGTTTTCACATGCATCACATATTGCAATGAATTTTCATTTTCAGTAACAATTCCATTTCATTTTTCATACATTTTGACGTCATTATGAATGGTTTTAATCTTTAATTTCGTATTTAACATTAATTTTTTTTTTTCTTTACCAGCGATATTAAAGCGTATCACACCAAATTACCATTTGGCCTATTCACAAACGTAAAACGGAAGATAGCACACAGAATATCAGACAAATAATAATAATAAAAAAGATTCGATTTTATAAATCTCGTTTTTTTTTTCTGTGTATTGTCGTTTTATTAATAGAAAAAGAAGTTTTTTGCGGAAACTTCATCGTCATCAAAATTTTAAATACGGTACATATCTTGTCTATGAAGAAATATAAACTAATATAATCAGCATACATACATACATTATCGGGAACTAACATTTCAATTTAAATGATTTTTTTTTTCTTTTGGTACATAATAAAACTTGTAAATTGAAAGAATAGATTCAATGCCAAATTCTCATCATTTTGTAGTTATTTATGCAAACACTTTTGTCATATTGCATGGCCAAATGCTTCGAAAATACAGTACAACACGATACATTTAACGCCGTTCACTTAATGGTTTAAAATTATTTCGTATCAAACACGATAATAGAACAAACATACTATTAACCAATAATCAAAATTGATCTAATAAGAATTAAATACAAAAAAAAAAAATTGTATTCAATTAACGGTTTTATTTTTATATGAATATTTCTATTATTTGTTTTTTCTCTGTTATAAATTCATTTGTGTTATCATGAAAGAATGAACCCCAACGAAATAAAACAGAAGATTTTTATGGTATGAATAATGTTTTTTTCGTCTCAATTACATTTATGTTTTCAATGTTCAGCTGACTGGAAATCAAAAAATAAAAATTATTTTTTTGATAATGGTATTGTCTTTCATCCTTCATTTACGCGAACTAGGTCACAATCAGATACCATGTAGGTGTTTTAATTCACATCTAAGAAAAACATTTTTTTTTTCCAATCTAACGTCGTTTGTGGTATTGATAACAATATTGAGAGATAGAATGACAAATTACTTAATGAACAGCAATTCTTAATCACAAAATCATATCCAATATGTACTTACCCGCCAGCTAACAGATGAATTATTGTATCCCGTTCTCTTTGGCTCATTTTATTGAATCAATATCGGATTATGGCTAGAATGATTCACTATCCTCGTAAATCTTCTTCCCTGTTGACTTTTACTTTAATTAGCACTAGATAAAAACTTTACTTAGGATACAAACACTGTCTAGACACAATTACACCAAATATGAGTTAGAATAAATCCTTTAATAGTTCCCTTTTAGTCTGTCACAATAAGGCCGTCTTTTTACACAGATTCGGTTAAGAGGTCACACCACTATTTTAAATTCCTATTGAGTACGTGTAAACTCAATCGTACTACTGTTGGATTTAATTTCTTCTTTATAAAAAAATCAAATAGCGTTTACAACTAATATTGAACACTTTGTTTTTTAAAAAAAACAATATTATACTGAGAAGACAAAAATAAACTTTTTTATTTTGCATTCACTTCTGATTCTTGCTACATCCAAAATAAAGAAGAAAAGGAAAACAAAAATTTCTGGTTGTAAAGACGGTCGGTTTTTTAAATTGTTGTTGTTGTTGTTGAAAATATAAATGTAATCAAAAGCGAACTCCCTCGTATTTTTAATAATGCGAAATTCCAATTTAAAAAGAAAAATAAAGTAAAGAAACATACAACACCTTGTGAGTCTCGTCAATTTACATTTTCTTTTGATTCTCTACTTTCAATTAAGTCGAAGAATATTTTTAATTGATTAATTGAAATTAAGTAAGTTACTAGAGAAAATTACAATGAAAAGAAAAGAAGTATTGGTGTCTTATATAACTCAAATAAGTTTTCTTCTTTACAATTGTTTCTAATTACGTGTAGCTGCTTCTATACGAGATAAATTACAAAGTCAACATCACTTAATATAGGTAAATGCACATATTACACTGATTGTGGAAATCGTCACACTTTGGTCTTTAATAATTTATTTTTGGGTCCCGTATTAATTTTTTCCAATGATGTGTACAATGTAACAAGTACTCTATCTATTTGGTTTGTATTCAAAATCACTCACTCAGTATTGGTCCACCTTTCTTTGCACACACCAAACACGATTATATGAAATGATTTTCTTTTTTTTTTTTGATTTCAAATATTGTTCAAGTCCAAGTCCAAATCAAAATCAAAATATTTATAAATGAAGAAAAAAAAAATTATGCGCAAAAGAATACAGTATTTTTAGGTTAAGTTGTCGTACAACTCGCCGAGATACAAAATCAAAATATTACACTCTATTCTTAATACATATTTTTAATATCAAAAATTTTCCATTCGCAGTAGCATTATCAATTCATTTACTGTACAGAAAAAAAAAAAACAAAATTATCATTCGATGGTTGCTGCTGAAGAATTTATTTCAGTCCAGAAGGAAAATCCCCGATCAGATTTACGGCGTATTTTAAGTATGAAATGAATATTATAATTGCAATGAAAAGTCTAATCGAACACTCAGGAAGGAAACTATAGAACGAAATATAAGTCACACTAGGCGGCTTCGGTATATTTTTCACAATTTTTAATCCCAAATCACTGTCATTAATAATTGATTGAATTGTAGAACAATTAGTTTATTATAACTCAGTAAATAGAGTCATTTTAGTTGACTTATTATAAGTGATGACCGTTTTGGTTTTGCTGTATTAAAGTGTTTTTATTTCTTCTTTCTTTTTCACTCTTTTTATATATTTTGTGTTATTGTGTAGCTCGTTCAAAATTAGCATTTGAAATTATATTTTACTGATTAAACAAATTCAGCTTTGCTTATTTAAACTTTGAAAATGAAATGAATTGTGTTCACGATTGTGTTCGTCCGATCTGATTGAATTCAATTCGCAAATAATATAAAAATAAGAGTATTTCGCACATTTAAAAATTGTCAGACTTTGACATATGCAAATGAGGTTTATAGTCGCGAGTCGGGGATTTGCGTTTAATTTAATCGCACTGTTGTTTACACCGATGTCCGCTTGTGGAGCTTCTGGGGGACTTTTATTTTGGACCAGTTTTATTAGGCTGTTCAAAACAAAATAATCAATACATCATAATTACAAAAAAGGACTGTAATTGCAATTCTCTTATCATTTATTATGATGGATATTAACTATTGCATTTAAATTAACATATATCTAATTAATTATAAATCACTGATATCACTGGTTCCAAATCGGAATATGATTCTGATTCGGAATATGATTCTCTATCGGTCAAAAATCACGGTCGTCTATTTTTCGCTCGGTCTTAGTAAAATCGTCACTTTTTTGAAGAACAAATATGTATCATTGCTTGCATTTAGTGGGTCAGTTACGCTGAATCCAAACTTTTTACACCTCCCGCCCGCAACATNGATTTTGAATGAATAAGAAGACATAACCATAAATTGTCCATACTGCACTAAAAGTGCGGTTTTTGGCGAGGGCTTAGTAAAATCGTCAATTTTCCGTGGAACAAATATGTATCATTGCTTGCATTTAGTGGGTCAGTTACGCTGAATCCAAACTTTTTACACCTCCCGCCCGCAACATTTATCTAAAATTCTCTTTGATATTGGGCAGTGTGATAAGTAACAAGCACGGGGGGGGAGGTAAAAATACAGTATTTCAATTATTCTGTTCTGGATAATCGGATATTTTATAAGCAAATTCTGTTACGGTTGAAAACACGGTCGAGAAAATTTATATATGCAGTCAAACCTCAACTTGTCGGACTCTCTCCAAGTACGTAATGATCGGCCGAATTCTGAGGTCCCTTCAATAAGCTTTATGCTGTGAAAACTCTCATAGCGACACTCTCCCATGGAATCATCCCTTAGTTGGACGATTTCTGAGGTCCCTTCAACAAGTTTTATATGCAATTAATCTCACTCTTTGTTGGAAACCTCGCTAACCCGGACGTTTTTCATGTCCCCATGGAAGTCCGACTAAACGAGGTTTCACTGTATTAGAATACCAAACCTTACCGGGCAGAAATAGTTGTTGTTTGCAACTGTATTATCATTAAATATTTGACAGTGGGAAATTCCATTGTATAACAAATATTTTTGCACATTTCATCATTTGCGTAATTGGAATAGAATCATAATATATTCATACAATCTTAGAAAATACCAATTTGGATTGAAACGGAATTGAAGATGTTGATTGAATTCATACGAGATTCTGATAGCGACATCTTCTCAGTTCAAATTATATCTCCGACAGGAAATTTGATCGCCATCTACCGGCAACCGATCGAATTCAATGTGCAAGTGCAATCAATTGACACCAGATCACTTCTGAAAATGTTCAAATTTCATAAATTTCTAGCATTAATTTAATGATTTTATTCTAATAACTATTTTGTTAAATAATTCTATTTTTATTTTCAAGTTTATGATAGATCGTGACTTACTAATTATATGTTTTGTATTTACAAGAAGCTAAAGGAACGATCGGTGAAATTACACTAATTTGAATACATTGTCTATTAACATAATTATTCATATCAGGATGAAATCATTTCTTATATGAAATTTCATTTATTTTCTTTTTTTTTTTATCAAATAATACAATTTGAGTGCATACAGAAATCGAAACAAAAAATAACTAGAGATGAGAGTAGATGGAAACTATGAACCAAAAAAAAAAACTATGAAAGAACAAAAGAATATAAAAGATAATTTGGATTTAATTAACAGGTAACATTCTATTTACAGAGTACAGAATCAATTAATTCAGCATTCCATTACTAAATTGATTATTCAGAGATTATATGATATCTCTTTTCATCATTCATAAAAACTAATTACAAACTCTATTATTCATTATTGATTAATGTTAGACACTCGGTTTAATATAGTTTTCTTTTGGTTTTTTTTTTTTTCTTCATGTATATCCTTATTTATTATTATTTTTCATCATTCTAGTTATATTCTGTTTCATATTCAACTTGCTGGTTATTGCATATTATAATATATAATTTTCATAAATATTATCAATCATAAACTCATCATTGTTTACTATGTAATTAGGTATTTTCATTAAAACTATATCATCTATATTGGTTGATAATTAGAGAGAGAGAGTTAGAGAGTTTTTCATTATTTTAATGAATTTTTTTTTTTGTTTTTTCATTTAAGAGAGGAAAAGACTGTTAAACTCTATAAATATTAAAAGAATTCATTTCATTTATTCGGTTTTTTTTTTTTTAAATGATTATAAGTTAAATATAATTTTGTTAATCAATGTAAGAGCTTTGGCTCATAATATGATCTGTAGTTTGGTTCTTACTAATCTGTTATCATTTGAGAGTTTTAGTATTTCTATTTTGTATTAAGATGTAACAAATAACGGCTAAAACCATTTAACAGGTATATAATCTGTTTACTATTTATTTTATTGTATTTATTTAGTTTATTTTTTTTATAAAAATTGAACTATTTCATTGTTTATTATGTTTAATATTCTATTGGTTTGTTTTGTTTTTGATACAATTAACAGTAATTGAAGTAAAAGACGTTTATAGGTAAATTAACAAATGTTTTTTTTTTAATATTATTTATTAATCAATCTATTGTTAGTCCTTATAATTCAAAATATGGCTTTAACCTAAAATTTATATATTGATTTTTTCTGTAGGCTCTTTTAAATATTTAAAATTGATTATCGTTGAGACCAAAACGTTTAATCTCTAATAATTTGTTCGTATTTATGATTTACTTTTAGGCATCATTTAATATAACGATTTTCGCATTTATCTAAAGAAAATCTATAAAGTTTTTCTAAATTACTCGTTTTAATTATTTGAATAATTGTCATTTATTGTAAAATAAAATTGAATTGATAGACGAAGAGTTTTTGATATTACATTACTAATGCATTTTAATGGGGGAGCAGTTCAACTAATCAATAAACATATTTATTTCTGTATAGCTGAGAAATATTCAGTAAAGAATGTTGTCTTGATTCATATGATACGATTCGATTACTTGGGGGAGCGTAAAATTCAAGGTGATTTGTCTCCTTTCTGTTTTGTTTGAAAATGAAAGCTTCAATACACCAGAATATTTGAAGTAATCGTACATATAACACTGAAACAACATAATATTCAAGATACTGGCAGCAGTTGTTTATGGGTTTTATCACTTTATATTTCTTTCGATTTAATACACCTCGGACATGGAAAACATATAAAGATTTCTCTTAAATTTGATGAAAAGCTTTTTAAATGATACTGAATCTTATTTTGATTGATAATCGATTATTATCGAAAATTGTTATTTTAAACTATACAGTATGTTGGTCTTTAAATCACTCTTGATCAGTAATGCTAAATGACATATTTCTGGTCTATCCGATTAAATGAACTTTATAATGGATTAGAGCTTTGTTTAGTTTGTGAAACAATTTTTTATCACTGTAGTTATGAAGGAAGTCCAAGATTGATGAGAATTGGAGACAATTTTAATCATTATTGAATTTCGGTGGTGATTGCTTTGAATATTTCAATTTAATGATTAAATGATATTTCGAATTCATTGTAATAATTTCATCTAAACGATTTATCAGTGGATAAATATGAATTATAACGAGTTTATAATGGAAGTTAAAATTTATATGTTATAATTCTCTAATTGTACATATCTAATTGATTATATTAACATGTATATGAATTTATATGTATGTCATTTCTATGTAATCCGTGTTCATATTTTCTGTATTAAATCGCTTTTGATATCAAATTTTATGTCTTAATTTGTAAAATGATTCTCATAATATTTAAAAAAAAAAAAAATTAAATAAATCAATGGGTTTCATGTTACATCTCAAGTCTATGGTAATGGTAACCATTGTACAATCGAGTCTCAATAAATACTAATTAATTCATCTTAAATTTCTTTGTTTAATTTTAATTTAAATTCTTAATTATATTAAATTAAGTAGATTATTCTAACCAGTTACGCTATTTAATTTTTGTTAACTATTCGCACATACTAAGTTATTCATTCCCGTTTTTGTCTTAAAATAACTCTAAATTCAATTGTAAAATAAAAATCATAATGAGAAATTGTAATGTTTGTAATGCATAACATTGTCAATCATCAAGAATGATATCGTTTGATGTGAAACAGTTAAACGTTTTATGACAAGTAACATTGTAAAACTTTTAATCCATTCCTATGAATTGTTGTTATTAATTTGATAAACAAATTTAAACTTCAGTTTAGTTCAATTTTATGTTGGTTTCATTAAAACTTTTCTTATACGTATGCTGGGGTTATTAAAACTGTTGCATTAAAATCATATTTTATGAGCTTAGCACTATTAATTCATTGCTATTGTGTTACATAATTATTTTTTGTTTTGTATTCCATTGGTGTATTTTAAAAGTTTTACGTAAATTTAATCCTTTTAGATTCGTTTAGACTTTGCTATGTATTAAATACAATATTCACTTATAATTTGTCGGTTTCACTTAAATTCTTCCGGATTTTAATGACTTCAAAATGCAACGATGAAATTTTGCATTCAAATATTTCTTATATGGGATGTTGTTTCTTTTTTAGTTCACAATATTCAATATTTCATATTCTCACTAGTATTAGTTTGTCTTTAATCTTTAAAAAAAAGCGCATTAAACAGGACGCAATCGTATTACACAATTTATTTATTTCATTAAAATATTCTTGTCTCATTATGTCGAATTTAGAGTAAATCTCAATAAAAACATTTCTTGTGATTTGATACGTATTCAATTAGAACAAATTTTACCGTATTTTTTTTTTGTTAAATGCATTTCTGCGATTTTTCAGTTGTTTTTATCTAACTTATCAATGAAATTATAACGAATAGAACCCAATGAATTCAATAGAGAATTTCATTTTATGGAAATAATAACATTTGAAACATAAATAACATTACAGATAAATATTTTGTTTGGTGTATTAGTATTTGCCATTATTATTAATGCGATTTTCCATTTAATTTTTTTTTAATTTTACCATGTCTCTCTATCTCTCTTTTCATATAAATAATTTATTTTTTATTTTTTTTTTTAAATTTTAAATCTTCACTTATCTCAGAATCGACTTCTTAAAATTATTTAACAAATAATTTATAGTCAATACGATATCGAATACAAGGGACATCGACGTCATAACGGCTAACATTCAATGATTTATTATTTCTTTTTGTTAATTAGTATACATACTTGATATATAACATTATATCTTATTTACTTTATATTAACTATGATTCCTTTACCATTTCTTTTTTTTCTATATTTTACTTTCTCTTCAAATTTTCCTAAAATTTAAGTGGAAGAACGTTGTAGAGATATTTCACATTTAAATATCATTCATATATTGTTTCATAATAACATTTTTAATGTTTCATTTTAACTCATTTGTTGCTAATATTCTAGTTGCTAGTTATTTTCAATATTAATTCTATTTAGTCCTACAAATTAGCAAACATTTTGTATGTCATTCTTTTATTAACTAATTTTCATATTTTTTATTTTATTTTGTTTTGTGTTTTTCAGGTAAAAGAGAAACGATATTATTCACTGATATGCAAGAACATAATACATAAGATAACAAGAAAATTACATTTTAAGCATCTAATACCTGTTTTAAATGAACATTTGCTTAGTAAATTCAGAATTGTTTTTTATGTTAATTTTCAATAAAAATCGATTACTATTAATTTCGATCAAATTGTTCATTAGATATGGGAATTCCTTAATATTAAAAGTTAATGCAAATACATAACTTTGAGTTTTCTCTTTTTATACAATGTAAACATGTTTCATATCATTTATTTATTTATTTTTTTCTTTTTAATAATATTGCTTTTCATTATTTCAATTTATGCATCTTATTTTAAAAATACTCTTATTGATCAATGTATGTAACAGTCACTAATAATTTTAAATACATATAAATAATAAAACTATTGGCTTAATGGCTATCATGTTTAATTTTTTTTTTAAATTTTTCTTGTTCAAAAAAATTAATTTTATATTTTAACATAAAAATTGGTTCTATTTCTATTAAACTGGATCTCATATTTGTTATTTAAATTTTGTGTAATAAAAATTGTTTTGAATGAAACCGTATTTTCAATTGTATGAATTTTCTTTGATATTTTGTCTATTAAGAACAAAAATTCTAAAAATGATAAATTTAAAGACAAAACCAAAAAAAAAATTGTATTGTTCTTTGTTAATTCGTTTAGTGGATTTTGCTTACGTTGCATTATGATGGTGGATTTGTTCTACTTCAGTTCAATTGATATACTGAACATAATTATGTAACAATGTAATTAAATACAATCATTTTAGTTATATTGAACAATTTGATTTCATTGTAACATTTAGATTCTATTTTTCGTTTTATTTTTTATTTTTGTATTTATATGTGTGTATATACTATCCCATTTAAATTTTTTTCTTTTTCATAAGGTTCTTCTAGTTTAAATGTTCGTTACAGCGTTAAAATGATAATAATTTTGTTATAATTTGTAATTCATTTCAATATTCATTAATAACGGCTAATAACAATGTTATTAACTGTGATAATAATTTCATTCTCAATTAAATATTTTGTATGTATATACATAGTCTCATGCTTAAATATTTATGTTTCTTCTATTTTACTTTCTTTTTTTTTAATTTAAATTTTCTCTTTTTCCTTTTATAATATTCTAATTTAATATTTTTGTTTTTTTAAATCATTTATTATATTGTGTCTTGTGTATTTATATTCATTACTCATTTATTTAATATCTTTTTTTTTTATTTATTAATTAGAAGCGTATAATTGTTATTTCATTTTTCATAATTTCAGTTTTATTAATTTTAATAAAAACATTGTGTCTCATTTATTCATAAAATTATTAATAATATTATTTGTTTTCTTCTTTTTGTTTAATTTCATTTATCTATTTAATTATTATTACATACCGATTTTAAACTATTCTTCATCTAAATATGATCTAAATTGATCATTGAATAACATTATTATTCAATACATAATTCATTTAAATTTATTTATTTTTTTGTTAAATATTATGTTCTAGTTCGGGAGTGGTATATAGTTAAATATGATTAAGTACACATCATCCAGTTTATCGTAATTAAATGACATTCAGTTATAAGTCTCGTATCCGTTTAACACTTTTGGGGATCCATGGAGAAAAAACAATGATAATTACATAATCGGAAATCTCATTTAATGTTATAGACTACGTTTAAATACATGTGAAGTATCAAGGTCTCTATGCATCATTATCATCGTATTTATGCCATCGTTAAGCATCTTATGTTCATCTCTTGTTACCGATTTATCCCGTTTAGTTTTTTATAATTTTATTTTAAATGAAAATCTCTTTTGTTTCATTTCATTTTATTATAAATTTTTTCAGTTCTTTGTGTCAGTTATTTGCCTTAAGTTGCACTGTATGAATAAGACAATCTGATCCATTTAATATTAAACGATTTGTTAAGATGCTCATCGTTGGATAAAAATATAAAATCAAAAGCTTTGATTCAGTAATATGATGGTAACAAATTTATTTTTATGGATTTGAAGTGACTCATTTTAAAACCAACAGAAAAATAATATATCACTTGGATTCTATCTAATATCCTGTCGATGTTATAACATTCAGACAGACACTGAATATGACCTCATTACATAATACATGAATCACTAAAGTAGATACTACACAGTATCAAACAAAAGTGGCAAAGTCAAGTTGTCTCTTTTTCATTTTATCAATTCATTTCACTTATGATGATGAAAATAAGATTTCGATTTTTCACTTAAGACAACTATCAATGGATCATCAATTGTCATAAAACAGATTTGGTGTAAATTTAACATTTTTGTCATTGAACAATGAGACTTATAAGGGTTTTATTTGATTTTTTTTTTTTTATTGTGGGAAATGATACCATGGCAAAATGAAAAGTTTCTTGTTTTTAGTGAGCGAATATACTCAACTGATAATTTGAATTTATAATTATGAGTTTCACTTAGAGCATAAAATACTTAATAAATTCAAATGGAATGTTTCTTAATTTGTTTCCTTTTTCTAAAAAAAAAAAAAAATTCTCATTTCAACTAGGATTACTAGATACATTAGTTACGGCAGATTATTATATGTGTTAAGTTAAATGTATTTTTATGTAGATATGATAGTAAATACAAAAGAGGTTATATTAATTCATTTAAAGATACAAGAGCATTTTTTTATATATGTAAAGCTTGTCATTATGTTCAATTTGAAATATAAATTATATATTAATTTGACTTATAATGTTTCATTTACTAAGTGTTCATTAAAATGAGCTTCGCAAGTATTCGATGAAAATATTCTAATTATCGTTTCAATTATACGATATTTATATATTAGTTTATTTAGATAAGAAGTAAATGTCAGTTATGAATTAATTAACAATGTAATTTATTTTTTTATCTAATAAGTTTTTCTCTGTTTTCCTTTACACTAATACTTAACAATTAGATCTTAATCTCATCTGTATCATTATTTAATATTATTGGGAAGTAAAACTCTTTTAAGTTACGTGATAAGTAAGTTTCGTTTAATATGTTTAGATCATAATCATTTTCTTTTTTTTTTGACTCAAGAAGTGACATTATAGCGCACTGTATTGATAGTATCATTTATTAATTTAAATCAAGTCTAGGCCTTATATTCGAATTTGGAAAATAATGAAGGTTATATAGGATATAAATCTTAATGTTAGATTGATGATATTCAATTATTTAAAATTTTTTAAATTTTATGATAAATATTCAAATTGATAATTATTAGTTTGATCCAATTAGAGTAATAGATTCAATATAATTTTAATTCAGGTGCTAATAACTTAACTATAGATAACTGAATTGGAGTATTTTATTTTAAATTTTAGCTTGTCCTTAAAATATAAGAGAGAAATAACATTAAATGTTAATAACAAGTCAAGGATGAAAGTAATCGATTATTAATCATTTTCCAATGTAATTCTTATCACATAGACAAATGCAAATATATATCACATTATAATTTGCACTATTCAATTAAATACTTTTCATTTTAATGTTTCTATTTAAATAGAGATGATGCGATATGTATAGAAATTAAATGTTTTTAAGTGAAATTAGAAATTTTCATTTAAAATTCTAATTCACGTAATATTGGGAGAAAATAGAAATTTTTAATTAAATGTTTCTTAATTCAAAATTAACAAACAAATCAGAAGATTGTTGTATCTATACTTAGTTAATAATTAGATTAATAGGCTTAAGTATATGAAAAATATAAATTATATTCTCATTAACGTACAATAAATCACGCATTAGTTTAATACTGATTATGTGAATTAGATTAGGTTTTCTTGTTTTGTTTCATGTTCAATTAAATAATTTCGATTGAAATGTATTTACATAATATGTATGGAGTTAAATATGCATAATAGTTTACCAATTATTATAAATTTTCATTTCATAATATGTCACATGACTTCTTATTTAGTTCATTTTTAGAAGTTTTCCATCTAATAATCTGCCGAATTTTTTTTTTAAGAAGAATAATATCGCTCACTTGATAGCTTATAGTTAAGAATTTTATAGTTTTAAATATATCATCGAGTTTTCTTTTAATGTATTTCACCATTTTACTTCCATCTTTAAAACGATAACTAGAATTTAATTTTAACTATGTTTATGTAGTATCGCCTTAAAGCTATGCCTTGTGTCATGGATTATATAGTTAAAGTTATACATATTCATTGAATAAGTTGAAATCATATTAAACGTGATTCTAGATTATATATTTCATATTCTTTTAATTTTTTGTTTTCTTTAACTGAAATCAACATTCATAAAATCACTTGTCACCGATATCAATCGATTATCATGTTTTTTTTTTTTTTTTTTTTT
>JXOR01000147.1:0-19412 GCA_001014335.1 Coboldia fuscipes | reverse complement strand
TTTTTTTTTTTTTTTTTTTTTTTTTTTGAAATGGTGTGTAACATAATCTCTATAGATTTCATTTTATTTTCAAATGATTTACACACTTTTACCATAGATTGATCATAAGTTATGTGATTGTAGATTTTTTGTCGATTTACATCAATCATATCAATTGTTAATAAACACTTCGGGATGAACATGTCAAAGTTTTTTGTTTGTTACTATTTGAATGTTGAATAGACGATATATGGGTATGTTGAAATTTGTTAAATATTCAGATGTTCAGTGTTCTAGTGGAAACACGTCCAATAGTTGAATTCAAACATTAATGATACAGCTACGAACACAAAATATAGCATAAACATTGTTAGACCGAGTCCCTTATTCATTTTCCATCCGAAGAATGCAATTGATAATACAACGAACAATAACATCATAAATAAGATTGCAATTGAACATATCATTCCTTTAGAATTTACAGCCACTGCCTGACCATTTACAATATTATAAAGCATCCATGGTATTGGTAATCTATAATTTAAATTTATTATCAATACAATGAATATTACAACTAAAATAAATTATTAATAAGAATTGAATATGTCATACCCAACGGTAACGTCAAAAATATTGCTACCAACTGAACTAGATACAGCCATATCACCGAATCCTTTTCTTGCTACAATTACTGATGTAATTAAATCTGGTACAGAAGTACCAGCTGCTAAAAATGTCAGTCCCATTACCTGAAATTAATTTCCATAAGTATTTTATTCTCTCTAGTGCAAACAAATTGAAAGACATGACACCACCAAAAACGGAAAACAAAATAAGAAAAACCACTGAACTACTGAAAATGTGTACTTAATTAATTCGTTACATAAAAAGCTCATTTAATTATAAACCATTAAGACTCTGAGACACTTTTTATGTCATACAAAACAAAAAAAAAAACAACAAAAGCTGAATAGCAAAAGTGTCACATACAAAATAACACCCCTACATCTAATAAACAGTACTGAAGACATTCGAAGTAAATGAATATTGTGGAACAGTGTGGAGATGATAATTTAAATTCAAATCTTACCTCTGGTGGCATTGCAAATGTATCAGCTATTTCATTTGCCCACCAAACCATTAAATATGAAAATGCTGCTATCCATACTATTGAGCCTATAAATGTAATTGGAAAAAATCTTTTGCCTCTTGGTGTTTTTGTATCGGGTAATGTACACCATAATGGTATTACAATTGGTGCAACTAATATGTATGTGATTTGTTTCCTAAATGTATCTGGCCATGCTAAACTAATTGGCTCTGGAGGATCATCCGGTTCATCTTTTAATTCATCCTAAAACAGAAACAAATAACAAAGAAATTGAATAATGTCGATTATTGTATGTTACCATTATGAATGTATTTTACTAACCGAATCAATTGCCGGTTCAAGTGTACCATTTGGACGATTTGAATCCAAATTTGTTTCACGGAATACCGTTACATTGTCTAAATTGTAACCCAAATGTCTGACTTGATTTGCAGCAGTTGATGTTGCTACACCACGATTTGGTTTTGTTGCATCCAATAACACCTGCAGTGATGCAATTGCATGTAATTGTGTCGCTTTCTCATTCACTTTACCTATGAATATAAGAATAATTTATATGAATATGGAATTGTATATTGTGTTTGAATAAATCAGCCGCCTTGTTAATGGTATACTGTTATACACTGTACATTTGTTAACAGTTATAGGATTTATTATTGTTAAAATATTACCATCATGCATTGGATCAATGGTGTGGATCATAAGTTGTAATAAACCATGACGAAATTTAGCTCCAGTTGGATGTGTATTTGCATTTGTATTACCGCTTGTACCAGAAGGACCTGAACGAGTTTCGGATGCTGCACGTGAGGTCACTGATCCACCTGGTTGCGTTGCCATTGATGTTTCCGATGAATTTGGGGCATTGTTCTGATTGTATTAATTGAATACATTGGGATAGGAGATGATGTGTATGTGTGTAATATTAATGGAAAGAGTATTGTTTTCGGTTAAAACAAGGAAAATCGATAATATGACATAGAAGTAGAAACACACAAATATAATTAGTATTTTTCAAATTTCATTTTAATACAATTTTTATATTATTCAGTTAATTTAAATAAAAGAACATAATCATTTAAATAAATTGGCACAAAAATACATTTAACATTCATTTAATTAGAACACAGTAACATTTAATTTAAAATTAACTTTTTAATAGAATGTTATTTGGTTGATATAGGATATATATAATACATATTGAATGATTGCAAGTTATGCAGAAGTTATAATACAAATAAGTGAAATTGGAATGAAGATAAACTAATAATAAAAATCAATTTTCTTCTATTGGAATCAATTCGTTGATAAATATCAATTAGATGACAATCGTAATTTGAATGTTAAAAAACAAAGAAAAAACAGAATTGAAATAGAAAAACAATGGGAAAATTATATTTGAGTCATTGTAACAGTGATATCTTAATAGTCATGTCAATCAGATCTAGACGATAGATATCAAAATGTTCAAATATGGTAAGTTAGCATAAAATTGTCACTATGACTGATACTATAATTACCAATAAATACGTTAAATTGATGATAGACACCTTATTATCACCCACTACCGAACAATTCTCTCAATGAAATTAATGAATGGCATCGTACAATCAGACTATTTCAATTGGTTTATTAATATCATTCACCTGTACTAAAATTCCATTTCAATTCATTATTGATTTACTTGTGAATACACATTCCATGAATTTTGTTTCGTCAATAACCGCCCAGAAAATTGGTTTCATTACATTTCGCATTGTTGGCTACCAAATATTCACGTATAAAGGTGAATTTGTTGTTGTTAATTAAACACCTACTCGACCGCGCATATGCTAATTAGGATATACTGAACGATGTATTGTTCAAATAAATTTCTTTTTTTTTTTTCTTATATACAACACATTGGGAAATATAAATTTTCGTGTACGAGTTTTTCTAATTTTTTTTTTTTTCGTTTATTTTTACGCGATGGAAACTGGAAAGTAACACACCAACAATTCAACTGTGAAAGTTAAAATTGAGTAATAAAACCATTTTTGTTTTATTACAAAAATAATAAAATTAATTTCGGTATTTGCAGTCATACTTAGTATGTATCACTTGTGCAAAGCAGTGAAAGTATCGATCAACGAAGTACAGATGATTTTCTAAATTTGTTCAGCAATTGCAGTGAATTTCTGTGATGTGGATACTTTCATTCGGATGGTAGATTCTAGTGTTTCAATTGCCAATAAATTAGTTAAGATATTTTCAGTTTTACAATAAAATATTGCCCAGAACAAACGAATATAAGACCAGAACACAAGCGTTCTGGATAAGGAATGATTACAGAATTCCCGAAAACACTAAAACTAAGAAATTATCTCAATCTATATGAAAATTGATGAATTAAAAATACGTTACTCTAAGATAGATAACCATTACCCTTAATTATGTATAACGTTAAACACTTTGGCCATTGAACATTCTAATTCGATAATAAAAAAGGGATAATAATATGTTAAAACGAAATTAATGAACCATTTAACTGAGCTTGAATGCCTTTCATGTTATCAAAAACCAATTGAATTATATTGAGGCGATTTGGTTTACAAATCAATTATTTAACCATCAATTTATGATGCATTCAAATTAATTTCACAAATTTCTGAATACATCAAAAATTAGTTATTGCTTTAATACACAACATCACCGCATAAATTCATTCAAGTGTTATGACAATCTTTTGAAAATTTTACTAATGACATTGAATTGTACACTTAGTACTTGGTAATCTAATATTAATTCCACTGATTTATATTGAAATTATTATAAATACTCAGTCAAACGAATGATTTTTTCTCTCTTCCATTTTTTTTTTTAAACTCGCACAACATTATTAACGTTTTGAGGGTGAAAATGCAAAACATTTTTTTATTTCGTATCATAATGCAATGGTGAAAGAAGTGTTTGAATAAGGCATACACCTTGACCTACATTTTTGATTATATTTACTATTCAATATACTTTTTATCCGTTTCGTGGTGAGTTATTATTTTTTTTTTTTTGTATTTTTTGCATACCACATACTTAGGCCAAAAACATATTAGATTCAATGAATATTAAAAGTGTCTATACATGGCATGTTGAATTAATTTATTTTGATGAGAACTTATTTTAAATTGACTATCGATCAATTAGAACGTGATAATAGTGTTTTTAGTTATTATCGATAGCATCTCATTTGCAGTGACTTTGGAATAGCTGACATGAAGTTCAAGAATTTGGAAGGTAAAAAGGATTTGTTATTGTTTCTTTGTACCTTGGCGTTTTTTTTTTTTGGTATTTGAGTGGTTTATTATCACTGATAACAGTGATAGTAATTTGTGTGGGATGAAACACTCATGGGTACTGTATGAAATCAATTATATAATTGATTTCTATATTTATCTATTCCCAAAGGTAATTAAATTTACTAAAAGTTTAATTAGTTACGATAAAGTCAACAAGACATTGATGGAAATCATTCCATTACGTGAGAATAGCGTGTGGCCAAATAAACCGTAGTTTTCCCTATTTGTTTTCTTATAGTTTCTTTTTCGTTCTGTTACTGTCGATTTGTTATATTAGTGAAATAATTTATCGTCAAGCTTTTTATCGTGAGTTCGCATATAAGACGGGGGCGGTTAAGGAGCTTTTCAATTTCTTACCTTCTCAAGTTGATTAGAATATTCTATTTATTCTTTTGCCATTCTTTCACTTTTATATTTGATATATTGAATGGGGGGGAACTCACTTATAAATGACGTATTCCCACTTCCGCATGAAATTCACAACATTGTAATTCAAGTTTATGCGTTTTTTTTCTGCTTTCTACATTTGTATGTCAATGTGCTAGCCCAACATGTGAAAGTGTGACAACAAAAAAAATTTTTTTTTCCAGATATCAATTTTCTTGTAATCGTATGTGTGTATGTATTATACATTTATTATTCCTTTCTGTACTCGATGGTTCTGACTCCCATTGAACGTGAAGTGAATTGAAATTTACATAAAAATAGTCGTAGGTTCAAGTATGTTTCACTATTAAAATACATAAAAAAAAAGGTAACTGTATGCATATGCAAACATTTTTCATTTATTATTTATGATACACATGAATGCTTTTATAAAACTTTTATAGGTTGACGCCACAACTACGATGATAATGTTTCATTGCCAACAATTTAACTATTCGTTAACTTTTGACTTCAATTTAACGAATTTATCGTAAAATTGAAAATTAAAGGATACAGTCAATTTGTTGGTTGATTTCGTTTCTTTTCATTCAATTTAAAAATGAATTTTGGAATTAACTAAATTTGATTTGGTATAAAGAATAAAAAACTTTTTTTTAAAATTGGTTAACCTCGAATTAAATGGAAAAATCAGATTGGAAAAACGTGATACGAATGATGTGAAAATCGGAAAAAAACTCTTCAGTAAAACTCAAAAAAAAATTAGGTTAATGTTTTGTTTAATTGAAACCATGGTTTTATTGAACTTGAATGCTTAACAAGAATGTGTGTTATGGGAACAAAAATATTTTGTTCGTTTCTATTATATTGAATACAGACAGTTATTAATATTGTCTGAATGGTGGTTAAAAATCAAAGAAAATAAAAAAAAATAATTTCAAATGGCACAATAACCCTTTTCCATCGTATTGTATCGTGACATCGAATGAATTTCATATCAGTTGATTTCAAAAATATAAATATGCGCGACATTTAAAATATGTTTCAATTGTTTAATATTCACTTATGGAAAACAAAAAAGAAAAAAAAAAGAAGAATGATAAAATATTTTAAAACAGAAACCAGAGTTTTATCAAATAAAATTTTATTCGGCGAGGATTTTACCTGAACATATAACATTTGGTGGCTCGAAGGGCAGCCATCATATTACATTTGATAAAAAGTAAAAGTTAACAAAATGTGAATAAGCTCTTCATAGAGAAAACACTCTGTATCTGGTGTATATAGAAGTTTCGTTACCATTTTATAACAAATAACGATTGTACAGGTGAAATTTGTATTTATTATTGAATGAGGAGTTACAGAGTAACAACAGAATGAATTCAAACACATTGAATGGTAAAAACACCAGAATGATGTGGTATGGACTCCATTTTCAATACACAAGAAAATGTGTTACATACTCGGCATATTTGCTACAGAGTGTTACATTGAATACAATTTATATTGAATTTAGTTGATAGCATACTCTGGTTTTTATATTGTTATGTATCTAGCAGGTGGAAATTTTTTTTTCTAAAAGAAAAAAACTGGCCGAATGAGAATTGGAAAATTCCTTGTTCAACTGATGGCAGATAACAAGGAAAATGATAATAATTTTTTTTTTCTTTCTTTCATTTTCTGTGTGTTTTCTCTTCATTTGTAT
This sequence comes from Coboldia fuscipes, assembly GCA_001014335.1. NCBI lineage: Eukaryota > Metazoa > Arthropoda > Insecta > Diptera > Scatopsidae > Coboldia > Coboldia fuscipes. Next base: position 12,901 of record JXOR01000147.1, on the reverse strand, counting down.
AGAGAAAATTTGTACACAGTTAAAATCAGAATATTGTTTAGACGAAAGTGGGTGAAGAATAAAACCACATACACAACAATACGCATTGAAAATGTAGAACTTTGTTCCTATTATGTTTTTTCAGTTGAATGTGATTTTGAAAAATAAAAGAAAAGTATAGAAAACGAGAGAAATGCTGGCCAGATATTGTAATTTATAATTTCAAATACTAAAAAATGCGATACTATAGAACTTTCTTATCCTGTACAGTTTTTAGATACGAGTATTTTACATTTTTTTTTTCTCGCCGCTCATTCCTTTATACCCATCTTCTCAATACGGAAAATCATGCGCAATTTATGCTTATACTTTTCCAATTTTCTCTATAGAATGGTAGAAAATTTGAGCATTAAGATTTACGAAAATATTCAGCAATGAGAACATTTTCTTTTTTTTTAAACCATCAATTTTTGATATTGAATGAAATTCCATAATAAAACCGAAATGAATGATAAAAAAACATAACAGAGATTGCCAATGTATTTTCTTATTTTTATATTTAAAATAAAAAAAAAAAAGAAAAGAAAATCATTATAAATAAGGTAGAAACCATAATATGTAACATTAAAATGAAAACACCATTTTAATGGTTAAAGAACTTATGAATATTTACAATGGCAAATATAAATCGAATGGAAATATATAACATTAGAAATGTTCCGCTTCTCAATTGTATTGGCATATTTTCTCACTGATATTTTCTTTTATATTCTTTTGTATTTCACTGATTTTGATTGGGGAATTGTGGAAAATTTGTTTTTCATCGTTTTCAGTGTTGCCTAGATCTGTTGGGAGACAACTAATCTGCATAAGGTTGTAACACTAAAAAAAAAAACCGAAATTTTTATTCTTTGATTCTGCGAAGTGTTATCATCGAATGAGATCTTTGAATTTTAATGTTCGTTTTCTGCGATTTTTCCTTACTCTTTCTCTCCGAAATCACTTTTTTATTATTTTCTGTTTTTATAACTCACTGTGCATTTAATTGAAGTTTCTTCGCGAATGTAAATATTATGACATTTTTATGTTTCATTTAATGTTTATGAAATAACTTTGTATGAGATTTTTAATTATGATAGTTAAATAGGTAGCAATGTCATTATAATGTTTTAAGTTACATTTCCTTTATAATTTTGTTGTTGACAATGATGACAAGTGTGACAAATGAAATCCCACAACATTTTCACTTAAAAGATTTATGTTCCGTTACCGTATGAATCTCTACCCGAAATATCTAAATTCAACTTTTCTTGTTTCTAGGGAAAATTCAATTAAATTCATTTAAATGAGCTGAACTAACGCTTTTGGTTTGTTCTTTTTTATACTACATTATGTATGAATTTCGCCGTATTTAGAAGCACTACTTTGTTTATGAAGCCAACCACAGCTGGCGCAATGATGAATGATTTCTGTTGGGAATTTAATTCGGTTATGTTGAAACTAATAATAGTAGTAGTACCGTATAGAAACTACCATATAATGGTATGTTTACAGGGCCAAATATAAACACTATTCATCATTGCATTAAAATTTCAGTTTATTTTTTTTTTCGGTTAAATGGCATTTGATTAAATATTATCAAAATGAATATGAAAGTTTAGCATTAAAACTAATAGGCATTATATATCTTTAATATGCTATCCATTAAACTATTAAAGTATTTACAGACAGTTAATGTGATGCTTCAATTAATTTTTGCACAACAATATCCAAACAAAATATTATAGAAAATTCCAAGTAATGACTTATAACAAAAACCATAAAATAATGAATAAATTGGTGTATGGAATTAATGAAATATGAATGGCATAGCCTAAATGCATACATATTAAAACTTCCATTTAATAACAAAAACAAATTTCGTATTAAATAGTTGCATGCACAATTATTGGTTCCAATGAAATTCAATTGAAATTGGGATGGGAACACATGAACAATTTTATTTAACGCAATTTGGATAGTTTAGATACATTTATCATAGATACAAACTGCTTATTTTGAATTATAAGGGTGAATGGAACAGACGAGTTTTATTATAAAAAGTAACAAAATAAACATTGAATATCAATAATATTACCTAGATTTTTACGTTTAGTGCATTACTGTCTGTTTTCTCATGTAATAATCAATAATTATTCTTAATAATAATTAAAAATCAATTTGAAACATAATTATCGATGGTCACTTACAATTAAGTAAATTGTGAACGTAACGAACAATATAGTAAAACTTAAGTGAAGTAATTAAAAAGAAATCCAATTTGTTTTATTCGTACTAAGATAAATCATTTGTATTAAATTTTCTTATTAGCAAATAAATGTTCGAATTTCAAATAAAACTGAAGAATTTCGATAATTAAACTTAAGTAGATTTCACTGAAAAGTGTCACACTGTGTTTTATTAAATCCTTGGCCAATTTCTTAATAAAATAAAGATAAAAATAAATTTTTTATTTTATGTATAAGTAATCATTATTCGTGTAGTGCGATAAAATCAGCGATAAATTGCACAGTGCATCTGCATTCAAAAAGGCGAAACTGCGCTCTCATAAGATTCCAATTAAATTCTGTCTTATGGATCATTTTTGGCTTTTATTATTTTTTTTTTTGATTTTTGACTGTTATACATATGACGTTTAGCAATTCCATTGGTAAAAATAAAAGCATTTGACTTAAAAATTTTATTATTTGTATAACGATAAGAAACTTTTTTTTTTTTTAAGAAAATTAAATTATACATGGACTCATTATCAATTCATATGATTCGATTGGTTTTTATTAAAATTGTTACTAGAAAATTTATTCGTTAACATAAAATGTAAAGTAACAAATCATATCTAATGATAAAGAAATTATCCGTAATTGAACGAAAGTTTATTATTTCTTTTCGTCATATTGAAATATTCTCAGATGAAAACGAAATAGAAATTTCAAGTAAACAAACGAAAATTAATACAAAAACCGATAAACTAATTCAAAATTAATAAATAATTAAACGTCTAATTCATTAATTAGAATTATTTATTTAAAAAAGTCTTTTGATTTTTAATAGCAGTTTGATATGATTAATGAAAAAAAATGGAGAGCATGCATGGGCTCCAACTACTTACTGCAGGCATAAGTTGGTCAGTGCTTCGAACTCTTGTCACCTTATTTTTATAGATTAATTTCTTGACGAATCGCTCCACATCTTGGTTCCATTTCATGAATATTGCATACGCAATGTAGATTAGAAACAATATCACAGATTCCCATAATTCAATTTGACCGTCACGAAAAAATACAATTAATGCAATTAGGCTAACACTATAAAATGAACAATCACGGAATAGTGGCCACCAGGTAAGTGTTAATACAGTTTTTGAGAATAATGCGCACATACCGATTACAAATAATATATTGAACACAGCTGAACCAACAATTGTACCAATTCCAAGATTATCGAATGATATAAATACACTAATAACACTAGTAAATAATTCTGGTGCACTACCACCGGCTGCCATAAATGTTGCACCAGCTACATCATCTGATATATCCAATTTTTCAATGATCACATCCAATGAAGGCACAAAAAATTCATCGCATACTATTGCTAATGCAGCAAACATATAAACAACACCAATTAAATGAAATGCAATAGCACCATTACGACGTTGCTCTAACGTAAATAGATCCTTTGGGAACAATGGCTCCTTACGCACTTCAACACTGGTATTCCTATAGCTGGAGTTTGTTAGATCTAAAATGATTTTTATTATAAGAAATTAGTGAATTAATTTTAGACAATTTCAATACAATAGTTATCTTATGATGATGTACAAACTAAATTCATGAACAATGAAATTCCGAATAGGACAATCTAGATTGTATTTGTTTGTGTTTTGTAATTCAATGGACGTTTTGATTGAATGCATCCACCGTTCAAGTTATTGAAATCATCTAACATTGGTAACCAAAATAAAATTCATTTCATCAAGACTAAAGAATCAAGAAGATAAATCTAAATGAATTTCACCTATTGGCATTCAAATGCTGTAATAAATTGTTTTATATTCTTTTTTTTTTGTTACGAAAGCTTTTAGTTAATCTGGTCCCATCATTTATATTCCTTGTTTCAAGCATTTAATCCTTAACGTGCCTCAATTTCATATGTACGACTACAAAGCACACAGAAATGAACAAGAAATATATAAATCGGTAAGTAAAAACTAAGGAAAAAAAAAACAACACCAGAATGGGAAATAATAAGAAAATAAAAGACATAGAAAAGTAATGGAAAGCTTGCAGAGTAATTTATCCGTGCTCTGCTAAGCCCTCACACTCTACAGTGCCAAACGATTCGACTTTAATATTGCACGAAAATAAAACAAAAGCGGATACTGGCACAAAATACAACCAAATATACAAAGGTTAAAGAACATTCCGAAATTGATTTTCCCTCTTTTATTTTTCATTGTTTTTATTTAGAACGTTGGAGGAGTTGTTCCTTATATGTTATATTTGTCCATGAGTATTGATTAAATGTTATCAGTTGATATCAATGAAAATCTAAAGTTCATAATCTTGATTATTCGGAAGTTCATAAAAAAAAAAACATTTTAAATCATATTTGAACAGCGAACCGTAAAGTTCATCATTATCGTTTGTTGTCTAATAGAAGAATCAGGTTATCAACGAATATAGTTGACCTTAATATCGTCACCTAAATGGAATAATCAAGTATCTGCAAAATCGTTGTTTTCAGATATACGCGTTTGAAGTTATTTTTTTTGGAAACAAGTTCAACGTTGAATTTATAGAGCAAATCGGTTCTGGAATTGTTATCATAGAAGAAAAGGACGAATATTCTTTATAACGACAAGAAGAAGAAGAAGAAGAAGTTCAACTTTGAATTAGGAGATTATTCAATTGTTTTTTAATCATAATAGATGAGTTACAATGGCATCCTATAATACTTAAAATTCCATGTTATAAATTCGAATATAGTGCATCTAATGAGCTGATTATTCTAAAATCGTTTAATTATCGTATACGTGATTATTTCATTTAGGTGACGATATCTGATAACACAATGGATAGTCTTTCCCTTTGCTACAATAGAAATCAATGCTCTAAATATTACAACATAATTCTCATTTTCATTTACATTTTCCTTTATTTTATTTCTGCAATTAAAGCTATTTACCCTCATTTTAATTCAACTCCTATCACTTAACAATGTTGGCTGGCACTTTCTCTATACCAAATAATGTTTTTATATTGTTCATTTATAACTTTTCATGAATCATTCATGTGTTGGTATACTACTATTGGTTATATGCTTCGAAATATTTCGTTTTTTTTCCATTTAGCTCTTATACGCTTTTATCGGATTGATTGATGTATTTAATTTTCTAACAGTAACAATAACTACACTAAACAAAAAAAAAAAAAAACCAAACAACAACCAGAACTGATTTCTTTTTATTCCATTGATTAGAATGGAATATAACATCAGGAGGTCGGGCTATATAAAAAATTATATGTGGAGAGTATTGAGAGAAAAATAAAAATGATTAGAATAAAATGGACTGAATATACGGAATAAAAGTCCCTATTTTTTTTTTATTTGGATCCTGCCTAGCTAACCAGCAATACATCTTGTAAATTGTATGGATGAATACAGAGTATACACACACCGAACAGCAAAAAAACAAAAAAAACAAATGAAAATGGGAAAAAAACCATTGAACTAAAAGCCACCGTCAACCATCAGAATTCTTAGTTGATTCTCTATAGGTTTTCGCACGTTATGTATAGTCTCTCTCTCTCGCATGTATTGTGCCAATACGATAATGGTAAAAGCACACAGATACATAATACAATTTTAATCGATAACTGAAGGTATATTGTGAGATATTCTCTTTTTTATTTACTTGAAGATACGCAAATCAGTATATAAATTCTATTCAGTTCTTTTTCCCCCAAATATCGAAATATCCAAATCTTCAGAAAATTTACGTCAAATAAAACCGATAAAAACGAATGTCAAATTAAAATGCATTTCTCTTTCCTAATTAATCATCCCACTTGTCACACTGCATTCAATTATTTGTTAAAGCTTTTCGTTGCACTTAACGCTGAATTGAAATTCCATGGAATGAACATCATTTCCATTAGAATCTCTCTTAACTGTTCACTTAACATTTTGAAATCGTTACACACAAATCCATTTAAATCAGCATTTATCATTTTATTATGCCACTGAATTACTTTTAAGTTTTATGTAATTGTAAGAAAACATAATTTTTTCTTAATGTAAATAATTTAATGGTAATTCTATTTAAAAATGATGTGAATTGATTCAGTTTTAATGATTTTAAGTTATAAGTGATAATTTACCATTTAAGCTAGCATTTATGCTTGGTGTTGAATTTTGTAATTGTCTCATAATCTCATCAGGTGAATAATTTTCATTTGCACATGCAAATAAATTTTCGGGTGGTCCAAACAATGTATAGAATAACGCAACTAGGACAATACTAACGCTTAATTTACGGAATCGTCGTCCAATTGTTTTTAACCTTCTTTTTTTCGGTGCAACCATTTTTGTTTCGCTTCCTTTTTCTGTACAGCTATTTTTGGTTTTTGGATGGTATACAGTGTTGTCAAAATAAAAATAAAAAAAAAAAAAAGGAGCGAACTTTTTATATTTGATATCAAGCTTTCGGTACCATTTTTGCGATGATATACATTTTTTGCGTATAAATTTTTCCCTTCTGATGTTCTACTTGACTATCTACCGTTCTTTTTTTGTATTTTATTCAGTTAAATTCAAATTCTACTGTTTTTTGGGGTTTTTAGCTGTTACACAGACAACTTCTTATTCTTTCTTTCACGTTTATTTTATTACAAATCGAAAAGGAAATTTCCTTGATTCCCAAATAAAAATTCCAACCAAAAAACAAAAAAATAAAAGAAACTTTATGTACAAATTCACGAATAACACACACTCGAAATGTTTGCCAAGCTTTTCTTCTTGTTTCCTTTCGGTATTTTAGGCAAAACGGGGAAATTTTTGTGCTCTTTTTTCCCTTCTATTTTTTTTTTTTTTGGGTAAATCTATTGCCGTTTTTCACGTACACACAAATCAATTTTTCTTCCTTATAATTTTCTTCTATTCTCTTCTGTATTATCTTTTACTTTACGATTCTCATCAACGTTTTTTTTTTTTGCAAATATTATGCAATTTCCACTTTACTATTTTCACATGAGAGGCAAAATTCATGTATTTTCCCGTTTTATTTTTTCCTCTTATCTTTTCTCAAACTTTTTTTTTTCTCTTCTGTTTCACTGCCTTAATACTTATAAATTCAAATGAAATAAAGAAACTGAATCACAAAAAACAGAAGGAAAATTCAAAAAACATTGAAAATTCTTTGGTTTTCATAAAAATTGATCAACTATTAACGATGAACCATCATTTATTTTGTATTATTACATAACTGGACTACACTAAATTGATATGTTTTTATCCACTAAACAGTAACGATAAATTTTTTTTTTTATCCTTTATACGATTCACACTATTGGCCTACGTTCCATTACAAATTTCTTTTAGGGGATTTTTTTTCGCTTTATTTTAGTCACTAAAAGTTAAACAAATGCACGATTTAAATGATTTTTCTTATAATTTCTTTCTGCTAAGGATTAGAATTAGTTAAATGTGTATATGCAGGTCTTATTAGTATTACTAGTGCACACACGGATTGATGGATATGACCGGTATGTCGTTATCACTAAACGGACGCGTACATACTGTTTTTGGTTGGATAAAAAATTGAATAAAGTCACTAGTTTCACTGACTGTATATAACAAAATTCTCCTTATTTAGGTGAGAATAAAAAAAAAAAAAAAAACAGGACATACAATGAGAATATAAAAGAGAATTTTGTACGTCATTCTCAATTGTTTGTGCTGTTAAATTTCCACTACGTGAGAAATACGCATCTCGTCCTGATTATTGGAATACATAATTTACTACATAAGCGAAAAATGCTTTTGCCTGGGGAAAACACATTTTAAATCTGTCGTTTTTCCATTGTGGCATAATTCTAGGCTAGAAAGCACAATAAATAGAGAACAATTATTACACGGACAAGTTGTATTGTTAAGTAAAAGTGGGCATATTCATGTATTTTTTGGGGGAGATTCGTCAAAATAGAATAATTCAGAAAAAATAAAAGTGGATCGTTCATTCAATATAGACGTTTCGTTATTACAATTCAACATAATTAATTAATAATTATTAAAGTTTCCTATAATATCATATCAATGCCCCATTTAGGTTACTCTTAATGATAACAATTAGGCAATAAATGTGTCTCCCCCTTATAGACCCTCAAAACTGAAAAAAAAAAACAAAATTCCATACAGTTTTGGCCTATAATGTTGAATTGGTAATTTCGTAATCATTGAAGAGATATTGAAAACATGTTCTCATTCATATGTACACACAGGATATGTTAAATAATTCTATGCGCAGCCTCATCCACAATTTATATAACGGCAAAATTTCTGCGCACTTTTTATTTTATATTTTCTGTTATGCTGGAATATAAAGAACAACATATTTTCGTATCCTTTTCTTTTTTACATCGTCGTTGTAGTTGCATATGGTCACAAATGCAAGAAGAGAGTATTGAGATAATTGAGTTTGTAATTCTTAAAATGATGTATATTGTATGGAAACAACCAAAACTATAGTTCAACTCTTAAAATAAATTGTTTTATATTTCATGTCAGATCTACACCATTTTATTGACAGAATATAGATCTTAGTGAGATAAATATCCTGTATCAATTGTGTTGCAAAGTCAAAAGTGACTGATACGACCATATGCAACTACAATGTTGATATTTAATATCCAAAAAATATTATGCTTTTTTGTTTTTATTTGGTTACATGCAAAATAAAACACCAAAATCGTTTATGGAGTTAATATACACCAAGGATGTATGCTTCTTATTTGTTCTCTGTTTTTTAAAGAAAAAAAAAACATGCACTCCTTTTGCCTTAAAATAATTTTTGAATGTTAAAGACACAATTTTGTTTTATATTCAAAATTACAGTTTTTATGTTTTACCATATTGATGATACCATAGATCATAAATTCGATGTAGGTGCTGAATCAGAAGACTTGTGCACTTCATATCCTTTTAATAAATTCCGTTGTTTGGAATAATATTTGATTTGAGTAGAATAATACATTTACTAAAATAATAAACATAAAATTCTAAGTAGGTGAACACTAATTATAGTTTGAATGGATATCAAACTCCAATTAAATTGGCATATTGATATTACCATTTAAGAGATGTCCAAGATGTCATACCATTTTAGGGGGGTAAGGAAAAAGAGAAATTCATCGATGGGCTTTTACCATTTTCTCGTTCACTCCTCAATCAGTTTCTTATCTATTTTGTGTTCGATCACAAAATACATTAAATATTGGACCAACATTTTTATTTTGGTGAACTATTTTGGTGTTTTACTTCTATTAAAAATACATGGGGAATTGGTTTTTCCCCCCCAAGAGGATATCATCCTGAATATAATAGTAATTTTACATGCCCATAATTTCTATCTGTGTGTACCTCAAAAACAATATAATGTAAATGAAACATACTGAATTATGTATTCGACTGCGTATTTAGTTCTTTTTTCCTTGTGCCTTTGGTATATTCTGCTATTCGTTACTGTTCTCTGTTTGACTCTGTTCTCTCGCTCATCTATTCATTTGTGGGTTGTGTATTCTTCTCATATTAATTTTGCTGATAAGAGACAAGGCAGCAAACAGAAACGACTAAAAAAGCAAAAAAAAAAAAATGTTAGATTTTCACAACGCAGAAGAGAAACATTACATGACTGAAATTCCGAACATGAACATCTTATCATTTACTATTTGGCTGTAGACTGATGCCGATGATAATGTTTTTGGATACCCAATATTGTGTAAAATGTCTGTATTATATTGTTTTTGACTCTCCTTCTGTTAACCGCGATAGATGAATTCGAGCACGTGTCAGTCTTATTAAATGATCAGTGGCTGTGCGGTGTTTTATTTGTTTTTTTTTTTTTTTTTTTTTTTTTTTTTTTTTTTTTTTTTTTTTTTTTTTTTTTTTTTTTTTTTTTTTTTTTTTTTTTTTTTTTTTTTTTTTTTTTTTTTTTTTTTTTTTTTTTTTTTTTTTTTTTTTTTTTTTTTTTTTTTTTTTTTTTTTTTTTTTTTTTTTTTTTTTTTTTTTTTTTTTTTTTTTTTTTTTTTTTTTTTTTTTTTTTTTTTTTTTTTTTTTTTTTTTTTTTTTTTTTTTTTTTTTTTTTTTTTTTTTTTTTTTTTTTTTTTTTTTTTTTTTTTTTTTTTTTTTTTTTTTTTTTTTTTTTTTTTTTTTTTTTTTTTTTTTTTTTTTTTTTTTTTTTTTTTTTTTTTTTTTTTTTTTTTTTTTTTTTTTTTTTTTTTTTTTTTTTTTTTTTTTTTTTTTTTTTTTTTTTTTTTTTTTTTTTTTTTTTTTTTTTTTTTTTTTTTTTTTTTTTTTTTTTTTTTTTTTTTTTTTTTTTTTTTTTTTTTTTTTTTTTTTTTTTTTTTTTTTTTTTTTTTTTTTTTTTTTTTTTTTTTTTTTTTTTTTTTTTTTTTTTTTTTTTTTTTTTTTTTTTTTTTTTTTTTTTTTTTTTTTTTTTTTTTTTTTTTTTTTTTTTTTTTTTTTTTTTTTTTTTTTTTTTTTTTTTTTTTTTTTTTTTTTTTTTTTTTTTTTTTTTTTTTTTTTTTTTTTTTTTTTTTTTTTTTTTTTTTTTTTTTTTTTTTTTTTTTTTTTTTTTTTTTTTTTTTTTTTTTTTTTTTTTTTTTTTTTTTTTTTTTTTTTTTTTTTTTTTTTTATTTTGTTTTACTTAAAGCACACATTTTCCAACCCACTTTTCTGCCATTGAAATGGATCAAGTAATTAGAAAATATAAAATATCTGGGATTAAATTTAATAAATAACTGGGACAGTTTGATGCTTCTAATGGTCACATTTTTAATGAAATGGATTTACACTTCATCCTCTTTTAGTATTTGTATTTTGCTTATTTTGTTTCAGTGTTAAGCTTTTTATTATTTTTGATCACCCCCATTGGTTATACTTTGTAGCTGGAGAGGTCAAAAAACTTGGTACTCATTATTCTTAAGATTTTAACGGTTTTTGACGATTTGTTTTTATTTTGAAGACTTGACGGTTTGTTGGTTTACTTTTACTTCCTCAAATCGAAAATACATCCTTTTTGGTAATACAATACCTAAAATAGTTCATTAGATGTTAATATGATTGCATTATGCAGAGAAACAAATATTATATGTTTTACATTCAATTAATTCAACTGAAATTGGAAAGTGATGTGGCACCGAATTTAAATCATTTGGATTTAAAAGAAATGGTTCATCATTTTTAGGATACCATTCAGTAAGTTTTAGAAATTTTCAGGTTTAAATAATATTGATGACATGTCAGTATTTATTCAATTTTAATCCCGTGGAAATATTCAACACTGTTGACAACATTTTAACGAAGTATTTGATTACAAGTTCCATTCTTTCAACATTTAAACTTGTTCACAATTTTAAGAAGCTTTGACATGAAAGTTTTCAACTTGCAACTTGCGCAATAAGTATACCAATTCAGACATGTGGACTTTCATTACAACCAGCTGATGAATTGGTTCAATATTTTGCTTGTCGATGTTCAAGATTCAAGTGAAATGTAAACTTTAAAGCTTCCACAGTAGCTTCCACATCAGATATGTTCTGATTTACTGATAAAATTTAATGTTATCTCTTATTATTATCAATCAAAATTAGTAGTCTAAGACCATTGAATTAAATTAGGTGATTTTGTTTGTTATGTTTTTTGATAAATTTCACAGGTTGTCACGAAATTTTTAAAAACTTTGTAAAAATCATCTGAAATAACAAACGTTTTCTTTTTTGCTGAAAAGATTATCTTTTTTCAGTCAAATCGTAATTAGGATTATGATAAAATGTGAAACTCTGATTGTAGTAAGTATTGATTGTATTGACTTACTTCAGACAGTGGTAATTTGCCATTTCATTGCAACTGTGCGTAAAGAAATGATTATTGATTGATTGTATTGATATTCTCTCAATATGTTGAAATACGATTTCAGAAAAATCTTTCAAATTCATCTCACAATTTCCATTAGTACTATTAATTAAACCTGACAAAGTCAATATGTGGACATAAATGGGTCCATAAAAATGAAGAGACATCTACTCAGTGTCGTTCCTCTGCAGGAATTTTGGGTACAAATTTTTATTTACAATTTTCAAAATACAATTCATAATGAATTGGTGGCCGGCAATACGATTCGTATGCAATTGTGAAGTAGTTTTCTGATTCTGATCGCATAATCGGGCGAATTTTGAGATCTTTCCACATGTATGCTCCAATCCTATGTAATTTAAAATTTAATTAATGGCACTCTCGCTCTCATGCACATCAGATTCCATTGTTAATTGTTAATTATATTGAAACGGTCGATCCAAGTCTGTCGTACGTATTCACACGACAGAGTCCATGTATGTGATTTTCGTACGAAATAATTTCATTTCGAGATTGGGAGCAATCGAAAGCGACTCGAATGAATTTGTATGAAATCGGGTCCAAATGAGTGCAAGCATTCAACTAGCTGTCGTTCGTGCATCTCATACGGGTGTCACATTATATGTGTGTTATTCAGACGGATATGACTCTCTTAAAATGAATATCTTCATGGTCGTTCGCATAGTTGATTTATATGAGTATTAGCGAAGATTGTTTGTTATTATTTACT
>JXOR01000919.1:0-19409 GCA_001014335.1 Coboldia fuscipes | reverse complement strand
AGTGCCTTCATCTCTTCACTTGCCACAGAATAGACGCTTCAATGAATCTGTGAATCAATATAATAGAGAAACCTCTTACATACAGTCTCTTTTCTATATAGAGATACTACTGCTTTGTTCTACATATCTTCATAGTACTGATACCAGGTAAGTAGTCAATGAAATACATGGCCCATATACTGTTTTCAAATCTGAGTATGATATTTCAATTTCTTCGACTCATTTTTAAAATCATTTTTGCGTAGAAAATCACTGAAAATTGGTGTTGTTTGTTTCTAAAAACTCTTATAGCTGCCCATATCTCTTCGAAGACGTGCCACATGCCATACAGTTAGTGAATATTTTTTCTCAATACATCATTCTACATTTGAACCATGCTTTGCGTTGAGAATCACTGAAATGGTATTGTTTTCAATGAAAAGCATTATATCTTCCCATATTTCGCAGAAGTTCATGTTTTTCTGCTATAAGTTAGTGAATAAAATTTCCCATTTACACCCATTTTTCAATTTCATGTTTTCGACGCAATCAGTTGAAATTCAATTTCTTGATTTCAATTCCTACCTCGGGTCCACCTTTTTGGGAATTATCAATGATATTCAATATATCAATTATCAACTGCTCATTCGATAATTCAAGAAGTGTATTCATTCTCTTGATGTACATATCATATGAACTCATGGATTGCAATTTGCAGTATATTATATAGGAACAGTCTAATGATTAGACAAGCTATCTGTCTTAAAAAGTGCTTCTTGTCCTATCTAATAATTTACATTCAATGCCTACATCGGCATGGTATCAATCACATAGATTCAGTGCCTGCATGGAATACGGTCGTAAATATTATTTACACATTCAATCTGTAGGAAAACATTTCACAGAAGACGTGTTGTAACTATAATAGTTAGTGAATATTTTTTTATTTATATTTTTTCATTTAAAGATAATCTTTAACTGAGTGCGGTCCGTCTCTTTTGTCTCTCTTTTTTTAATTTTTTTGTGAAAACATTTATAAAAAGTGATTGAAGTGATATAATGATCTACCTGTATTGTTGAGAGGTAGACTCCGTTTATGTTTCACGGAATGTGTATAATAACTTCTGACTGGATTTGATTAAAAATTTTAGTGAATGGATTCTTGATAACTTCCAATAGATAGTGATTAACAGAGCCTAGTTACAGTGTCTGAGAGAAAGGCTAAATCAGTTTTTGTGACTAACGAGGAAAGTGGGAAAAATCAAACATCAGTGAGAAGATTATGCGTGTGTGATTTAAGTAAATATGGAAACGGAAATTAGCTATTAGAACTATATATTAGATACATTTCATAACCAGTTTACACTAAATCAGACGATCACAATTACCACAGACACTAATTACAAATAATTAAATTCAATCAGCCACGAAAAGTAGATTTTTTTCAGATAATCATAAATTGATTGGGTACTATTATGCTTATCGTAATTTGTTTTCATGTTATTTCCAATGAGTACACCGAATTAAAGTCATCAAAACATATTTTTTTCGATCAATTTAAACTTTGTTTTTTGGTGACTCGTGAGATGATTTTTATTACTTCATAATTTTTAAATATGAATTGTTCAGATTGATTGCTAAATGTTAATAGATAAAGTAAACAAAGTGCGTGATGTTTACTGTATTTTTATTGGGAAAAACAGAACCCATAAAACGTAATAAGAAAATATTATTTTCTTGCTAAACCTAAACGATTCCAATATGGTTCAATGTATCATTTGAATTAACGTCACAGTGAAACTCTCATAATATGTGTTACTCATATGTTTGTATGCATTTCCATATTACATTTTAATACGGTTTAAGTTTTTCTTACTATACTTGTACATTCACCGAATCTATTCAACAGATAAATTTCCATTTTAAAAATATTTCAGTCATTTGAATTGGATATTATTTTTGATCTAAAGAATCAATGTATTACCGTGCATAGAAACTGAATGAGGCTTTGTAGCAAAACTGCTATATTGTCGCATATATGATAATTTCTGCGTATATTACTTAGTCATTGAATGTTATTGCACTCTAAATTTCTCACACAGTTTAATTGACTAACAAAAATATTTATGTTATGCTCATTCTTTAATGATTTATGGATCACATTGATATATCAACTTTAATTTAGTTGATATGTATTAATGATGCAAAACATTTAATATTGTCCTTCAACTGTGACGATTTGTTGATGAAAATTCTTTGTGATCTGTAAAAGTATATTCCGCCTGCGATTTCCAACGATTTGAAACAACGGAATGACAAAACACTAAAACGCTAACTCCTAGAATACAATAAGAAGAAAATATATGTACATATTAATAATCAACAAATACACAGAAATAATTTTTTGCCATTATTAAAATTATGCGCCAATGAATTAAAGTAATACATCATGTATGAATGCATTTATGTGCTGAGCATTTCATATCGATACTTTTATCGGATATTTTGTTCCCTCAACAACACAATAAAAAAATCCATCATTGACAAAGTGAATGTATAATTCTAATTCCATTCGGTTTTGTTTTAATAACCAATAATCACTATAGTTTTATTATATTAGAACAAATACTTTATTTATCAATTGTAATCGTTTGTTGTCAGGTATATTGTTTCATAAGACACATCCATAAGTGTATCATAATTAAATGGACTCATCATTTGTCCCATAATCCATTTAAAATCGGTACTTAAGTGTTTCTATGTATCCCAGTTATTTATTAATTTTATTCAACCAATCGTGCTTCAATTGGCATATTGGTAGAGCAACAGTATTTTTGCTATTGAATTTAATTTGAAATTAGTTATCGTTAGTATCAATATGTTATGAATGGATTTTTATTAATTGAAAACCGTTTAAATGGTATGTACATCATAACAAAACTAATGCTTACTCTATATATTGAATAGAATACAAACTCAAGGCAATATAACGTGATCAATGTAACAATTTATGTGATCAAATAGTAAATAACTAGAAATCAGTAGATGGTAGTAATATGAAAATGTAAAATAAATTGTGGGTTCGGTATAATGATTTTCTTTTCAACGTGGTGATCAATGACACGTTCTAACTTCAATACAATACAATACAATTCATACATACAGTACGTATATTTAAACGATATCACATGAATTTGCAATTTCACAGAGTTTATTCTATTTGAATACGAAAACGTTTTTTTAAACCTCTTGCTCTTAGTACGTCTCGAAAGTAAAATAAAAAGTGAGATATTTAAAATACTTATCGTAGTTAAATCAAATGACGGAATGAAAATTGAAAAGAAAACATTTAATAATTCATTAGCATAAAAATTACAACTTGAATTTCTTACCCTATTAGTGACAATTAACTTATGATATATAAATATTAAAGTAGGAAGACATCACAGACCAGTGTATAAATATTGATACATATTTTATTTTCCTTTTAGCGAATGCTGATGACAAAAAATATTACATATTGTTTAATGGTTCTTAGACATTGTTAATTATGAGTTTAGTTGAAAAACCAGACGATGGCATTGACCACGGTGAAGATGTCATGGATAACAATGAGGAAAATGTAACAAATTCAATTCGCAGAAAACGTTGTAAATATTAACCAAAGATACGGATATTTGTTGAGAACCTATTGTGCATAAATGTAACTTTTTAATTTTAGCAAAGAAAGCCGCCTTCTCATCAGATGCTGAACAAAAAGAGTTGCTGAAAAAAGATGGATCCATAGAATATGAGTTAGTACCACCTGATGGTGGATGGGGTTGGCTCGTATTATTTGGGTCAATGCTTGTGAATATTTTAGTGCCGGGTACAATTAAAAGTTTTGGAGTTTTATTCGTTGAATTCATTGAAGCATTTGAAGCAACACCGGCTACAGCCGCTTGGATTCCGGCACTTTGCTATTTCTTATACTCATCGCTTGGTAATGGATATAAAAATATTTCACTGATATTTAGTGACAATTAATTTATGATTTTAATTAAATAGGTCCACTCTCAAGTATACTATCTGTGAAGTATTCATATCGCACAGTGACGTTAATCGGTGGAACGTTTGCTGCCGTTGGAATGATTATGTCATTCTGGGCATCTTCAGTGACGTACTTATATATTAGCTATGGTGTGTTTGTGGGAACTGGAGCTGGACTCTCATTTCCACCCACCGTTTACATTGTAACATCATATTTTGTAAAGTTACGTGGTCTAGCAAACGGACTATGTATATCTGGAAGTGCCTTAGGATCCATAATTTTGCCACCTGTTTTACGATTTCTATTAGAAACGTATGGTTACAGGTAATTTAAAAAATTGATCAATATGATTATTATTTTGCATATAATTGAATTTATAAAATATGAATGATTTCAATTGTTTTAGAGGTGCATGTTTAATAATGGGCGGTTTGACATTAAATGTTTGGGTAGCTGCATTATTTTATCAGCCAGTTGAACAACATTTAAAACGAGTGCCAAAACGTACACAAGAAGATGCAAATGAATTGGCTGAAATTAAAGAAGAAGAAGAAGAATTGGGAATTGTGTTACAATTCAAAGATAAACAAGACGATATCGATCCAGATTCAAAGGTGGAACAAACAACCGAAACTCGTGCTAAATTTGCAATCAATTCGTCAAATTCACCGTACACATCACCGAAGGCAATGTCACCTGATCTAATGAAATTACCGAACCAAAATGGGTTCGCTCGCAGTGCATCTGCAGTAGTAGTCCAAAATTATGGGAAGAAAGTATCAAAAGGTGTTGATCCATTCATTAGTGAACTCAGTTCAACACCATCGCTCTACGTAACAGGTGACTCACGATATTCATCGTCTAAGCTAAGTCGTTTAACGCAATTTAAGAATAATGAAAGGACTCCAAAACGATCACCATCGACAAGCAGTTTTCAGTTCGTTAGTACGCCGTATCATGGCAGCACATTGTCTGCAATACAGCCTGAAGTATTAGCGTCTCATTTATCATTAAGATCGCAGAGCTCCAAAACACGAGTGGAACCACCAAATGGAGACGAACCAGAGAAAACGGGATTAAGTAAATTCTTTGATTTGTCACTCTTGAAGGATCCAATGTACTTAGTGATTCTGATTTCTAATTCTACGAATGCAATCGGATACACAAATTTCATAATTTTACTGCCATCGTATGCCATCACACTTGGTTTCGATAAAAGCTTAGCCGCATATCTTCTCTCAATTGTATCGGCTTTGGATTTAGTCGGACGTATTGGAGGATCAGCACTTTCAGACTGGACCAATTTTATACCAAAGACATGGTATTTTGTAGGAGGTTTAGCTGTATCAGGTGCGTCACTTGCAGTTTTACCAATGGTTGGATCATATTCAATGGTTAGTTTGTTGTGTGCCATTTTTGGATTAGCTTCGGGAATTTATGTTGGAATAACGGCTGTAATTATGGCAGATATGTTGGGATTAGAACGTCTAACATCTTCTTATGGAATCAGTTTATTTGTGAATGGTATTCTTCAACTTGTGGGACCACCGCTTTGCGGATTATGGTTTGAGGCTGTTCAGTCTTATGCTCCCTTGTATACCACATTAGGAATTATTTTATTAGCTGGTGCTAGTCTTTGGTTCCTGATGCCGTTCATACGGCGACGCCGTAAACGACGTGAAAATTCACAGGAATCTCAAGATGTCTATAACGTTGAATGACAAAACGATTTGGAAGACTTATCTTATTCCTTTTAACAGTAACTTATTCATCGTTATATTTTTGTTTTCAAATTGGAACTCATATAGATAAGATTAGTTTTTCTTTTTTTTTTCCATCAAGAAAAACAAAAAGTTTTAAATATCATCATTTTATTGTAATTATTTAACTCTTTTATTATAATTGATTGTAGAAATTTATTTGGAAAGTATTTCATGTAAGTAGTAAAAATATACAATATTTTAATAATTAGATAGACTTTCTATAACATAATGAATAACAAAAAACTTGTGATTTTTGCAAATAGAATCAAATCAATATCAATAATATACTTATAAAATAAAAATAAAAAAAAAGAATACGATTTTAAACCAAATATGTTTAGTTACATTCATAAACAACGTAAGATAATGATTATATATTTCCAAGGTATTAGCTGATATTTTTTAAGTACAACATTGAATAATGACGAAGAAAAGAACAAAGGAATGTTGAAGTGTATAAAAAATTATAATATAAAAATCAAGTTCAAATCCATCACCGATAAAAACGATTAAAGACTAGGATTGTTAGTAAATACGAAGTACACGATATGAGTTGAATTATCGACAACTTAAAACAGAAGGTGTCCTAATAATAATATTTATGCATTTCTATTGCTGTTATTAAAAAAAACTTGTAAATTACACCTATTATTGTTACTGTGGGAATTAAATGATTATTCAACAGTGACGGATTTCGCCAAGTTTCTAGGACAATCGACATTGCATCCCTTGAGAACTGCAATATGATAGGATAGCAATTGCATTGGAATTACAGTTAAAATTCCCTAAAATTTAATCAATGTAATATGTTATCATCAAAATCACAGCGCATAAAAAAATGAGTATTACCTGTAAGCAATCAACAGTCTTCGGAATCTCCAATGACCGCTTAGAGAAACTCTTTGTATCTGTATCTCCCTCTTCACAAATTATAATTGGTCTGCCATCACGCGCTGTTACTTGCTGCAAGGCATTCATGCACTTCAAGTAAACCGGATCACGCATTACAATCATTAATACTGGCATAGAATCGTCCACTAAAGCCAATGGACCGTGCTTTAATTCACCAGCCATAATGCCCTCACTATGCATATAAGTCAACTCTTTAACTTTCTACAAAGTGATTAAAATAATATATGTATATAAATTACTATACAATTCTATAGTCATGTAAACATTAAGGAATCAAATCTCTTACCAATGCGCCTTCCAGGCAAGTAGCAAAATTGAAACCTCTGCCCATGATAAGTAATGATTTATGTTTATACAAATCTTTAGCTAATTCTAATACTTGTTGATCCAATTGCAATACTTTTCTGATCTGTTCGTGTAATACTTTAAGGCCATTAATGATTTCTAAACGACGTTGTTGCAGAGATAAACGATCTTCGCTCATACACAAAGAGAACATAACTAAAGAAATGAATTGAGATGTATAGGCCTTTGTTGAAGCAACACCAATTTCTGGTCCAGCATTGATATGAACACCGCAATGAGATTCACGACAAATCGAACTACCTACTGTGTTTGTGATACCAACGATTAAGGCACCTCTTTGTTTGCAATATCGCAATGCCATTAAAGTATCGGCTGTTTCGCCAGACTGTGAGATAAAGAAGCACACATCATCACGGAAAATTGGTGTATTACGGTCCAAGAAATCCGAAGCCAATTCTACCATAACTGGTAATTCAGTCAGTTCTTCTAACAATTGTCTTGTAGCAACGGCACTGTGATATGATGTTCCACACCCAATTAACATCAAACGACGGCATCGTTTAATTTCTGGGATATAATCTTTAATACCACCCAACGTAACACGATTTGTTTCAAAATTCACACGTCCTCTCATTGTATTAACAACTGATTCTGGTTGTTCAAATATTTCCTTTTGCATGAAATATTCATAATTGCCCTTCATAATCTGTTGGATTTCCATTTTAACTGTGCAAATTTCACGTGCATGTGGATCATCCAAACATTTACGTAAACGATGAATACTAAGTGCACCGTCCTTGACAGCAGCTACATCATCATCCTAAAAATGTATTGCCATATGTCAGTATCAATATAAGAGCGATTAAGAATTAATTCAATACCTCAAGGTAAATGACTCGGTTAGTGTGTTCAATGACAGCAGATGCATCAGATGCGAAAAAGTATTCGACCTCCTTATCCTCAAGAGGTTGGAATTCCGAAGTACTATCAGTTCGTGGCAAAACCGTTCCCGTTATCCCATTGTGCGAACCGTGAGGGCGATGTTCTGAGAAATAATCAAATAGGAAAATTAAATTAAAATCAATACATATCAGTTAACTAATATAATTAAGCATCAGAATTAACATAAAAAGCATTAAGCGGTTTGTCATGTTAATGTCATTGAGGACAATCACTTAAGAATAATTAGTTTTCTTTTGGCATTAAATATTAGATAACAATCATAATAATAAAATTAAACTTATGTAATTAATCATTATTTAATCAGTTTTATATTCATTCGAAGAAGACCTTCACCGATTTATTATATTGGTATTGTGTTCTGTAAATTAACTAAGTGAATATACTTTGATCAGACAAAAGTGTTTGCTGATGCTGAGTAAAAAAAAGTAAATTATGTATAAGTAATTAATAGAAAGTATTATATATCCCACTTCCACTTGGCATTTTGCGTACTTGTCTCATGAACAACATAATAATATTTCTGATACATTACCTGATGATTGAACAGTCTCGGTGTCTGCCAATTTGTGAATGTTACAATAATTTTCCAGTAAAATAAAATTTGTATTTTCATTTGTTTTTTTTTTTTTTAATTTTACATTATGGTTTTGTGTTTAATTATCGGTTCACGATTAGGGGTATTGGATTCAAATTGAGGGCATATCAATGGAAATAAAAAATAGAAGAAATGACATTAAAACACAATTAAAAATTTAAATATTGAGTAAATAAGTTGAGATGTATACATAAATGATGGTCAATGTTTAACAAATAAATTTTCTAGTTTTGTTTCATTATAGAATCGCAGGATCGTTTAATGGAAACAATTTATAACAAATAACCTATGGATGCAAAATGAGTTTATACAAGCATTTCTCTATGTTGTAAACACATTAATGTTGTTAAATTGATTGAATTGATTACCAATTCCTATCAAATTTTGTTCGTTATATTACCCATAACCGATAATAATAATTTAATTCATTTTCTTAACATAAGGCGAATATTAATCTGTGAAACCAACATAAAACATAATGTTATTGATCTGTGATTTATTTATAATTCATACTGTTGGTTTAAGCCATGAAACAATTCCAAAAATATTCACAAAGAGTTTTTAAATTTTGTCTTGTGTAGACTACTGAAAGTGTTCATGGTGAAAGCGAATTTATTTTGTTTGTGGATTAGAGTAAAAAGATGTACAAAATTATTACATAGAGAATAAATGTTAAAGAACATAACTGATTGGTTAGTATGGTAGTAGGTCGGAGTATTGAAGTGTAATTAATTTTATACCTTGTTTGGATACGATGTCAGGACACCCATCATCTTGTAAATTAATTAAAGATTAGTGAAGGAACAATCAAAATCATTAACAATTTATATGTAATAAGATAGAAAGTAAATTATAGTCTCATATTTGATAATAACAATTAAATAAATAAACATCAGACGTGCTAGTATTGATCCATGCCATCACGGGGAATTAACAAAATCGGGTATAAACAGTTTGGAAAACACAGATAATTAATTCAGCTAATTATTTTCAGATTATTTAAATTAATATTTCAACTAATTAACTTTTTAGATAAACACCTCCCTTCCTATATACAAGATAACGAAAATGTTCAATCATTTCGTTTAAAATTACGGAAATAGTTAAGTAAATCATCAAACAAATTATTTGGTGTATGGTACATACGCGCGCTTATTGCAATTCCGTTAAATTCAAATAATTTATGTATGCTATTTATATAATAAAAAAAAAGAACACGATAATTTGATTTAATGCATTCAGTAATAATACCTTTTCCATATAAAATTGGTATGTGATCTGTAGCTAAACGGGTTTTAGTTTTAATTCCAACAAGTAATGGTGATCCACGTCTTGTAGCAACACATTCACCCGGAAAATGTACCGATTTGAATGCCAATGCAAAAGCACCTTCCAGTTGTTGTATTACTTGCTCTACCAATTCTCTGAATGAATATTGTGGATGCTGTTCATACAAATGATGAATCAACTTTGCAATAATCTCAGTATCCGTTTCCGATTCAAACTTATAACCACGTTTCTCCAAAAATTTTTTAATATCCTTATAATTCGTCACGATACCATTGTGTACCACAACAAATGCATGATTTGAATCTGATCTTTGTGGATGTGAGTTTGTTTCACTGGGTTGCCCATGAGTTGCCCAACGGGTATGTGCAATACCACAATGAGTATTTACCGTTTCATTTAAATTTAATTCATCTGTCTCTAAAAATAAAAAAGAAAAATAACAAATTATTTATAGAGATATCATTAAATATAAAACCGGTTAATTTAAAAATAAAACTTTCAAACTCACTTTCAGCGATAGCATCCTCCAAAACTTTGACTTTACCAGATCGTTTAACCACTAGCATATTCTTAACATCTGGAGAGTCAATAGCCACACCTGAATAATAACAAATGATATATTCAATTAATTCGTGATTATATTTTAAATAATTTTATAACAATGTATTACCGGCTGAATCATATCCTCTGTATTCCAAACGCTTGAGTCCATTGACGAGCAAATCAAGTACTTCTTTGCGTGTCTTTGGTGTCAGATAGTTCAAATAGGCAAATATTCCTGAAATTTATAAAAAAAAAAATTGAAATTATAAAATAATGATAAGAAAAACTTTTTCAATTATTATTTATGGTTTAATTATCAATCCACGTTTTCAATAAATATCATACAATACTTTTATATTTTCTTAGTAATGATCTATTGTTGAAGAATTGATTACGTTTTAGTAGACGAATTCAAGTTTTATTGCACAAGATAAGTGAATTGTGTTCAGGAAATAGACAATATGAATTGAACAAGTAATAATAGATGAGATAATGAACCATGTATAGTTCTCATTGATTTTATTGTAATGATATTGATTTCAGTTGAATAGCTGGCAAAGACATTGAATTCCAATAAGAATTTTTACGTAGTTTTTGAACTTATTTCGAAAGAATTATAAAATAAGTGTCTCATATGGTACCAGTCAATTTATTGAGCCTATTTAATAAAAAACAGTAAATCTCCAAGATATGAGTACCATATAATCCAGAATTGGCAGTTGAAAACCAGTTAATTATCAATATAAGCAATTTTTTGTTACGTTGACCAAAAAAATCTTAAATATCCAAGGTTTTTCCTTGGAAACATTTTTACAATAAAATTTTATTAAAGACAACGTACATAAGACTTCATTTCCTGTTCCACTGTAAATTGTTTTTACTTAGGAACACAGTTAATATTTACTTATTTCATAGTATCAAATTTATTTCACGTGTATCAATATTATGGTTCATTTTTGTGCACATTGATAAGAAATTTGCAATTCCACGTCAATTGATAACTTTGTAAATATATTTAGAAATGACGGAAACAATACTTCATTTTCCTAATTTAATAAAAAGTAACACCAACCATATATTAATTTATATCTATTTATTGACCAATACCGATTAATTAAGGTACACCGTAGTTTTTAAAATGTTATGTATTCATATATTCTCATATGTATCAAACTATATAAAGTATTTAACATAAAAATTATATGATCTTAAAGTGATAGTGGCTACACGGCATAATTAATTGATCAAGAGGAGTACCTAAGCTAAGTAGGTGGCTGGTACCGATTGGCGTCTTTATATATCTATGTCTATCGGTTAGCCATTATTAATAATAATAAATAATCAGGTTTGGTAATTTACATATAGACATTTGAACGAAAAAAAAATAAAACTATAATCAAGTCTTTTAAACATATCTTTTTCTCTGTTTTATGTGTTATACAGGTAACGAACGACATTTAAATTTAGAATTTGTAAAAGGTAAAAAAAAATCATAAGTGAAAGTAAAA
This sequence comes from Coboldia fuscipes, assembly GCA_001014335.1. Lineage (NCBI taxonomy): Eukaryota > Metazoa > Arthropoda > Insecta > Diptera > Scatopsidae > Coboldia > Coboldia fuscipes. The sequence goes on along the minus strand of JXOR01000919.1, from coordinate 7,520 downwards.
CCGCATATTATAAGAGCTTGACGGTGTTACAAAACAAATCTAACAGTGCCACAGACAAAAGAGACTCTTGGCTCAGTACGTAACCTTTTCATGTATTGTTATATGTAGTATAAATAGTACCAAGAGATCATGTTTATTGTGATTTAATAAACAATAAATCTCTGTACATTCGTTTCAAGTGACATTTGTGGGTGTTCCATCCACGGAGTAATTGTTTTGTTATTTATGCAATTTAGGTTTCGATCACATAAATTCGTACAACTGATGTAATTCGAGACTAATAATTAATGTGCCAACGTTTCGATTCTTATTATGTCTCTATTCTAAATACGTTTGTTAAAAAAACAGATGATAACGATAAGGCGAAATTTTATTGTAATAATTACAGTCAATTTTGCGGATGGAAGAATTCCAAACAATTATAAAATTCATCAAATTCTTAATATTACTAGGTATTACTCACCACACATTGTTTTGGTACTTTATGTTGAACCAATTCTCAATTAATTAATAACAATTGGAGATAATTAGTGATTTACTCTGTAAAAAAAACACTTTGCACTTTGTTTGCGGAAATGTGTAACTAGTTTCGTATCAAACAGAACAACTTGTGACAAATATTCAATACTAGATGGAATTTCTGCCAACACAACACTAAATGGTAATACACAACAAAAAAAATTAATGAAAAAACAATAGCTAATGAATTAAAAAATACACCTTCTTCTTATCTCGACGGGATTGGAACTACTTTAAAAAAACGTCGAGAAGAAATGAAAATGTAAAGAGAAGAAGAAATTGAATGAATGAAAATTTTTACACGATTACAAAAACAAACGGAGGTTGAATGTTTCCAATGTGTATTTATATTAAAACAGCCGATTGGGATTTCGTGTTTGGAGACACTTCATTCCCGAAGAGTATGCGCGATACTTGCGATTTGATTTCGTATCTGACTGAATCTGAGACAAGTCACTAAACATGATCAAATTCAGTTCAGCATTTTAATATCAAAAGAAATCAATTAGAAACTACTCCTCCGGAATGGATGACTCAGTGGGAGGCAAGTATTATTGATAATAAACAGAATCCATATCGTGGAATTAAAAATGTGGTTTGCCATGTACAATTTTATAGAAATCAAAGAGAAAACCTAAAGAAATCGGATCACATAAAACATCGCCGATCGTTTAAAATCTATATGTATATCGTTAGTAATTAAATTTCAAAATACAAAATACTAATTTTATTACACAAAATTCAATTACACGAGTGAAAGGATTTTATGCAAAAACTTATATTTTTCAACAATAGAATAGTGATCTTAAAATCCGTGAAAATAAAACCTTTAGCAAATTATTAACAACACTGAAATCACACGATACTTGAAAATTTTAACGTTTACACCTCAACGGTTGAATATTAAGTGTACCAAATTTCAACTGGACGGGATTGTTATATTCATGTTGAGTTTCGTTTTCATATAAGTTAATCAACTTTAAATTACCATTGAATGTTAGACAGTAAATTATGTCAGAGAGCATACGCAAAACTTGATTACCTGATATTGATTAAATGGGGGAACATTTAAGTAATATTTGGTATGTACCATACCTACGATACAATCGGACGATGACGCGGGACACTCGAAACTGTGAGAGAGACTGGTCTTTCTTGAAATATTGAATTAATCTATATTCGTATACATTAAATACAACGGGTAATTATATTTTCATTATTTAGTTTTTATTTCCGATATTTACATTTCGATTTATTTCATTTTAAACTCAATTAATTTATTGTATCCCAAAAGAAACTCGAATAATTAATAAGGAAACCTCTCTATTATCATACATTATTATAAATATAAAATTTGAGATCGTAATTTACTTTTTTTTAATAATTATTTGTTCCTTTTAAACTTTGCTGAAGCATTAGATCTAAATAAATAGTTCAAAATTAATCAATATTATAAAATTAAAAAAAAATAATAAGAATGAATTATTTCATAGACTGAACAAAACGCTATAATTCTTAAATTACTGTATACTTTTTACTACTGTAAATGAATTTGAGTTCTCCTCATCATCATCGATACGTAACCGTTTTTTAGGTGTTTCACCATCTTCCTCGCTATTTAAGTCCGTCGTTTTTCTTATACTTTTTGATTGTAAATTATCTGGTGTTGATAATTTAGGCCAATTATCTGGTTCATCTGTATTAGCATTTGTTGAATTTGCGTCATCTCGAAATTGCAATAATTCAACAGAATCATTTGAATTTCTGTTTTCGCTTGCCGTTGCTAATCCGGAATCAGTGTTATCCGTATCTTTATCAGGATCATCTGATTTATTATCAGCTTCATCCATGTACACTTCAGCACCAGGGAATATATACTTATATGTGTTTAAACGGAAGAATGTATTTGGAGGCAATAATTCGGCAACGCTTCTTAAATCTTCATCTTCATCATCATCATCTTCTTCATCATCATCATCATCATCTTCATCATCATCATCATCATCATCATCTTCGTCAACATCTTCGTCTTCGTCATTGTCATTACCAATATATTCTACATCTGATTCCACAATTCCATTTAATTGCAATCTCGATTTCAGTGCATTTGCTTCTTCATAATCTTCATCTGCGGATGTTTGAATTTCACTATTAGTTTCACATTGTTGTTGGAAGGTAGTTGAGTTTGAAGCGTCGCCAATGCCAGAATCCTTGGCCGTTGAATCGCAAGACATATGGCGTTCAGATATTTTTTCTGATCCAATATTATTAAAATTTTCAACCGTACAACTGTTTTCATCGCCAGAAAGTAATGCTGGAGGATTAAAGGATGATAATTCAAATGAACTGGACTCACTTCGCATACTTCGCTCTTCAGGCTTTTTATCTTCATCCATCAAGACCGTTGTTTCTTGTAAATCAACATTTGTACCACAAGACTCTGACCAATCTGGTCCCAACAAATTACAAATTTGACCAATTATTGTGTCTGAATCACCCAGCAGTTCAACATCAAACTCAAAATGCATTAACTCTTCACGATTTATCAAAATCTGTGGTATTTCGGCTGGCAATGAATGTGGTATCAAGGCGACAGGACGCACTTTTAATGATGATCCAATCACAATTAATAAATCGCATATATTCTTGTCCCGTGTTATAGCCTCATGAAAATCATCAGATAATCCCTCGCCGAAAAATACAATATCTGGTTTCATTATTCCGCGATCATACAATTGCTGATAAGTTTCGTTCTCTACCGGTGATAATAAATCCAATGATTTTATAAATTCCTCATCCATATTATCTACGGTATTGCATTTATTACACATTGGAATTTTTTGAGCGAATATATCGTCCCTAATAGCATCAGAGTCAACACGATGCTTACATTTTGTACAACTAGCCGTTGCAAATGAACCATGACATTCCACAACATTTCGTATACCAGCCACCTGCTCTAATGTATCAATATTTTGTGTGTAGTTCCGTAATAATTTTCCTTTAGTTTCAAGCAATTGAATAAACTTATGGCATGGCGATGGTTTAAACATACCCGGATATATTTCCTTTGCAAACTTAAAAAATGGTCGTGGATCTTGTCGAAAATAATTTATATCAAACATTGCCTGAGGATCAGGTAAATTTGGATAATCAATAGCCAAACGAGAATAAATTCCATCCTTTGAACGAAAATCGGGAATCCCACATGATACTGACACACCAGCTCCAGTTAAAACAATAATATTGCTAGAATCCTTTAATAATTGCACCACATTATCTAGAGTATTAATATGTGATAATTTTTTTCTTCGCGGTGGATCTGAAATAATATTTGCAATAATGCGCCACAGTGTCATGTCATCCATCGGACCAGGCAATTTAGCATTTACTGTAATTTCATCCACAAGCTTTCCCAACAAATTTCTCGGATTCACTCCGGCCACTATTTGGCTCTGAATCTAAAATAATCATTATAGTGTAATTATTACTTGCTAAAATTAATAACATCCCACTTGCTATAAATGACAATAAATTACCCATCGCAGTGATTTGTCTGGCGGTTTCCATCCTTGTCCCGAGATTAGTGACGAAATGTCTGATGCATTAGAGCAATCAAACGAATCCGACGAGTCCGATGAATTTATATCCAATTGTTGTTTTTTATTTTCTGCACCAATTGAGTTAATGTTTTCATCGTTTGGACACTGGACACTTGGACCAGTACTTTCGCTGGACTTCTGGTCGTGATCCAGAGTCTGCAGACTTTCCTTCATATCGACGGAGTGCGACATGTTTTGATTTAATGCCAATAAAATTATTTTACCTAAACAATCGACAATGGCAAAAACACTTTCTACTTAGCCCGCGCGAATAATCACTTTGCACATAATTCTTATGGGTTTTAATCAAATATTATACTGTCACTATACTTAACAAAGAGTCCATTAACGAGAATAACTTGCCACTTGATCAGATTTATTGGTATTCTTGCAGCAGCAGGCCATGAAAAAATTTTCGAATCGACTTTTCAACAACTTTCGTCGAATAATTTGTCCAACGCCATGTTGTTTTCTCGAGTTTGGCAACTTGACAGTTTGCAAAAATTTTCCATATTCCCTTCTCCCCGCAAAGATTAGAGCAACCAACTTTCACAATTCCATCCTGTCTTCCGCATTTTAACTTTAAACAGTTGCTGGTCATGGAAAAGACGGTAAACGGTGCCAAAAAGTGCGGGGGGCGACTGGTGGTTGTAAGAATGTATATTTATATGGACCACCATTAACATTTACGACTATATAGAAACGGAGGAAGCTTAGATCGTAGCGAGAGGCCATTATTAGTATAACGTTGTATGATATTAAGAACCACCATCTCATCTGCGACTCTATGGAATTAGGCTTGAATTCTCACAGTGTGATAAACATGTGTGAAGCTATTAGCACCGCTGTCTGAGACATTAATGGGACAGCAACGTATAATACTGAGAACCACTACTGCACTCAGTATAAAAATCTTAAGAACACACATGAAATTTGTAGTAAATCGTTTTTTTTAATTGTTTTTTAATTCCAATTAAAATTGTTAGTACTACAAATACTGCGTAATCTAGTATAGCCTTGAATGCAAATAAAACAATTGTCGTTGTAGAGCAATTTCAAAAAAATCCTAGAATAAAAACTATTTTCAACTATATAATAATCTTAAGAACACTGCCTCATTTCTGTGTATTTGTTGTGATTCTTTCGGTGTTATTAAAAAATAGTGGTTGAAATAAATTTAAAAATACAGTTACAATAATGGGCCATGGATTACCATTAAGTGAGATGGAAAAAAGCCAAAAATTGGCGTATCATAAAGATGGTAAAAGTATGCATTGGATCGCATTTGAAATTAAACGTTCCACAACCGTCGTACATAATTTTCTAACGGATAAAGAGAATTATGGCAAGAAAAAATCATCTGGCAGACCAAGGAAGTTGAATCGTCGTGAAGAAGGACGAGTTCGAGAAGAAGCATCGAATTCTCTTCAAAGCTGCGAGCAAATTCGACTAAAAATCCAAGAAAACTTATGTATTTCAGCAGGACAACGCAAGCATACATGTTAGTAAGTACACGAAAGAGTGGTTTAAGACAGAAAAAAATAATTTTTTGGAATGGCCAGCATGTAGCCCCGACCTGAATCTGATGAAGAACCTCTGGGGTATCTTAGTAAGTAGAATTTATGCTGATAACCGTCAATTTAGTAGCATAAATGAATTGAAAATTGCAATGATTGAAACTTGGAATTTACTTGAGAAAAAAATCTTGAAAAACCTCATAAATACCATGGATAATCGTATATTCGAACTCATTCGCAAAGATGGAAAACAAACTAAATATTAAAATAACATTTTACCATAAAAAATCTGTTCTTTAGAAAGTGTTCTTAAGATTTTTATACTGCAATAATTAGATTTTTTGCAATAATTTTAATTTGAACTGAATTAATTTAAATTTTCTTTCGATAATTAATAAAGTGCAATATAGCAATTCTGAATTAATAAAAATAAATAGTTTCTCAATGTTAATATTTGAAATATTAGGCATAATTTGGGTGTTCTTAAGATTTTTTATACTGAGTGTAGCATTTCTGACTCTATGGAAATTTGTCTGCTGTTGCGGTTATTCCCACATTCTCTGAGGCATTAGTGGCACAACGATACATCAGATAGAAACATGGTTCTTCATTTGTGACTGTGTAGAATTGAATTCTGTCTGAAAATGCTTCATGGCAACTGTGAAGAGCAAGTTAATGTAATATGTTTGTAAATTGCAATGGCACTGTGAATGATTATACGTTTTCTTTATAATACGATTTTAAGCTATAGTTTGTTGTTTGATAATCAAATACGGTTCTTCAGTGGATATGCGATAGTGGTAAATTATAAATAAGGAGGAATCAGGAAGAAATCATAAATTTTTTTATTTCAAGTATCAGATACTATCTGATCACCTATTTCATTCTCTGCCAAGAGTCTTATTAAATCTTAATATTTTTGTCAGATATAATATTATAGTTGAATATATCATTTGAAGCATTTTTCTATTTTTCTATTGGACTCTATTTTGAGTTAGTCTAATAAACTGAATCAGAAAAAAATTTAAAAAATGCGCCTCTAGCAAGAATCTAGCTCAATATCACGAAGATTGATAAAATTATCGTTTTATTTCGTTCGCTTCCATCCCATCCCTCATTCTTCTCGTCTAAATGTAAGCAATTTATCCCATAAGAAAAGAGAATCTTATAAATTGGTCATGCATTGTTTTTTCTTTTTTCATATGAAAGTAGAGAAAATATATAGTTGCATATATGTTGTACAAAATCACCTAATAAATTGAATATTTCATCCATTCAAAGAGATCTGGTGAAAATGTAAGAAATCGGTATAATGCAAATCATATCGGGATCTGTCTCATATCCATTCAATACATCGACGAACATTTCTCATAGCATTGGACAGTGTAGATATGTACATGTTAGAGGTTCTCATCAATTCATCGCTTCTAAACGGGTCGTAACTCATTGCGGTGACCAGTTTGTTCCCAGGTACAGTGATACAGATACAGATTGTTCCATGATACAGCGGCAAATTTTCTCAAAATAACATGTATTCCTACCAACAACTACGGGTTCGCTTGTGATATTCTGAAATATTATAATATCCATGTAACTAGTATATTGAAATGGATGTGGCATATGAGTGCCTTCATCTCTTCACTTGCATCAGAATAGACGCTTGCTTGATTCAATGGATCAATATATTGTAGAAACCTCTTACATGCANGACAGTGTAGATATGTACATGTTAGAGGTTCTCATCAATTCATCGCTTCTAAACGGGTCGTAACTCATTGCGGTGACCAGTTTGTTCCCAGGTACAGTGATACAGATACAGATTGTTCCATGATACAGCGGCAAATTTTCTCAAAATAACATGTATTCCTACCAACAACTACGG
>JXOR01000924.1:10261-83699 GCA_001014335.1 Coboldia fuscipes | reverse complement strand
TTGTCAATTGAGAAAAAACGGCCGACCGGGAAGAATATAGAGTTATTGTTAATTGTTATAATCTTGTAATTGTTGTATGAAAAAAGTTCAATTAAACAAGAAGTTAACGTAATACCCAAAACGTTACATGGTGATAGAAGTGGGATTACAAAGAGAAAGTGCCATCGAAAAGGAACAGCAAATTAAATCAGAGAAATCGAAAAGATGTTATTTCAAGTGAAAGATATTTGTATTAGTGGATTGAAACGAGCACATTAATACTATTCAACCAAAGGGTGATAGTGCAGTTGAGGAAAAAGGAGAATAAGATTATTTTATTATTTTTTCTCATTTTCCGTTTTTTGTGACTTCTTTAATATTACCAACTTGTGCGATATTTTAATTCATTCGCTGAACGGAATCATGCAGTNTGGATTGAAACGAGCACATTAATACTATTCAACCAAAGGGTGATAGTGCAGTTGAGGAAAAAGGAGAATAAGATTATTTTATTATTTTTTCTCATTTTCCGTTTTTTGTGACTTCTTTAATATTACCAACTTGTGCGATATTTTAATTCATTCGCTGAACGGAATCATGCAGTAAAACGGGGAATTGTCCAGAGAGGAGCTTTCTCTTCGAAGCTAACCAAAATGAGTCAAGATAAATTTGTATCTGGTCGGACCGAATTTTCGGCTTGATGTCCAGAATCAATTATAATGTGTTCATCGGAGAAAATATTAGAACGGTTTTTGAGCCGTCCGTGGCGTTTCAAGTTATCAATTCCTGCCTATTCAATGGCAACTTAATTGATGCAAGAGCTCGATTTGTATCAATTGAAGAAAATATTAAAGATATAATTGACCGTATTGGCGAAATTGAGTAGCAATTTAAGGAAGAGTCAAGCAACGAAATTCGCTACGGAAGAGGGATATTAGATTGGCGAATGGAAATGTCCATCAAATGCATACTGGAACGTTTAGAAGATGCTGAATATCTTCCAGATATTATAAATCGGTGACGATGTCATCACATAGTTATTTTACCAAGCACGAAGCGGTACAATGTTTATTGGACAAAGTGTTCCCAGGAGATTTAAGAGACAATTGTGATTGGGAACAATGTGAAGCTGTAACGTCTGATTAATAGTCATACTATTAGTGAAATATAATTTCACTAAAGCATCATTAATTCGTACTAAATTAAATTCGCGAAGAAGTAGATATTCGAAAAGGGGTTATATTGCTTATGCTGCGGCTGGACAATTGTATTTTGTTACGGAATGGATTGAAGAAGTTGGAACGCGGGAAGAGAAACCTACAGATTATGTCGGCGTGTAGCACGGAGTGATCGTGAAGTTAGTCCAAGACTTTTTATTGAACATAGGCGTTGAAGTTCACTTGAATGGTTCAATTAAACAAGAAGTTAACGTTATACCCAAAACGGTACATATATGTTCATATTAGAGCATATTATAAGATTTGATATTATTTTAATTAATTAATCGATACCATCGAAATAAATTAACTGAAATAATAATTATTATATGTTTTAAATCGGTAATATTTACAAAGAAATTTTGTTAATCATTATAATTACACATGTCTGATTTTAGATTCAGTATCATCGCATATGTTCACCAATTATTTAGTAATTTACAAATGAAATATACACCAAATAGTATTCTGAACCCATAAAATATAATCGTAACTACTCTTTCATAATGGAATTACGCAAAAAATATTCCTTTGGGATACTTCTCTTCTTTATAATTCTAGTCAAAACCTCAATTCAGGTAAGTGAATTATTTTATTTAATCTAATATTCATCTAATAATTGTAAATTTTTTAGAAGAAATTAACGAATAATCTAAGAGTTACAAACCTTGAAATGAGTTATGTGAATGAAAAGTTTGTAAAAATTCAAAATGAATCATTTAAGCTAGTAAATCGCACTTCTCATACTTATGATGTTGATGTGTTTATTAATAAAAATGTATCTGAATTTATAGTAAGTATTACTAATTTATCTAACAATTTATTTGAATTAATTTTAATGGAATTCAGATTGGATTCGAAGTACTGAAAAGGATTAATGGTGTATTGAAATCATTTGCAGTACCAAAAAATACTTATTTCAAATATTGTCGTTTAAGAAGTGGAAAAGAAAAAAGTATATTGTTTTCACTATTAGATCCATACTTAAGGAGATATACAACATTAAATTCAACATGTCCAATTGGGGTAAGTACACAACTTTTAGCATTACAATCAAATCAATAATTGTAATTTCATTATAGTCACATGAATTCGTTAGAGGTTTATCAATCGATGGTAATTACTTTCCACAAAGAGTTCCCGATGGCCGTTATAAGGTTCATTATGAATTTAGTGAACTATTTCCAAAGTCAAATCACATATTAAAACTATTTGTTGTTACTGCAAGTGTTATAGTTGATAATGCACATGAATTAAATGATTTTTAAATTAAATTTTAAAATCAGTTATTCCTAATATTCAGTTAATTCCACTTATGTGATGATATAAGTTTGATGTTAAGATTAATTATTATACTAAACTGTTGATACATTTAGATGAACTTATTATATTAGCATGTACATATTTGATCAATGATCATTGATAAGTTATAATGATATAATGAACAAATGATCAAGCAAAAATAGATAGCAATTATCTATTAATGATAATTACAGTTCAATTTACAAGAGATTGTTAATTTTGTATACTCGTTATTATGGCATTTATCCAAATTATTCCTGTATCCAGTTCAAATAACAATAAAATCTCATTATGATCATACAAAATTTTATATCTCTGCGAATAATTTTATTTCTAACACTTTTAATTGAGCATTCAATTCAAGTGAGTAATTTATTGAGTGTTATTTAAGACTATCTTCTAATTAATTAAAAATTTCCAGAAGAAAATGATAAATAATTTAAGAGTTACCAATTTAAAAGTTACTTCAGTAAACGATGAACTAATTGAAATTTCTAATGAATCATTTAAATTAATAAATCGCACATCACACACATATGACGTTGATATTTTTATTAAGAAAATCTTAAAAGATATAGTGGTAAGTAAATACATTAAATAAATCAATAATTTAAAGTTCTAGTAATTTAAATTTAGATTGGATTTGAAGTACTTAAAAGAATAAATGGTGTATTCAAAGTGTTTGCAATACCAAAAAATACGTATTTCAAATATTGTCGTATAAGAAGTGGAATAGAAAGGAGCATATTATTCTCTTTGCTGGACGTATACCTAAAGAGATATTCAACGTTAAATTCTACATGCCCAATTGGGGTAAGTATATCATCTACAATTACTATGAAATATACCGTGAACTGTAACGGTTTCAATTCCATGTTAGCAATACCAAAAAGTAAAAAATTTATCAATTGATGGTAATTACTTTCCACAAAGAGTTCCAGATGGCATCTATAAGGTAGGCTATGAATTTAGTGAATATTTGCCAAAGACAAATGTCATTATCAAAGGAATTGTGATTACTGCCAATGTAGTAATTGATAATGCATATGAATTAAATGATTTTTAAATAACAAACTATGTGTACCTAATTATTGTATAGTTCAGTTGAAATTTATTTATCTGGACATCATATACACTGTATTAAAATAATGAGATTTATTAAAAGGATTTAAACATTAAACAAAATTTACTGGTATTTTAAAATCATTTTGTTTGCTACACAATAGCATAATACATAGGATAATGCATTTATATCTATAATTTCTAGATATTAACATATTTCCGATTGATAGGTATGCAATTAAAATGATTACTTTAATTTACTGTAGTTATTTAAAGTATCCAGTTCAACGCAATGTCATATTAAGTTTATATTCTTAATTCTAGTGAGATTGCATACAATTGTGGTTTATATTAGTTACAATAATTTAAAGTTTAAACTTTATTTGAATTGATAAGTGTAAAGTAAAATGTTTATTCGACATCTAAGTTCATCATTCCTGTTGATCTTGTATTTTATATTTATACCAATCGTATACAATCAGGTATACAAAACTAGTAATAGTACTCGTTAGATTTATATTCAATTTAAACACAATTATTTTAATAGAAATTCAAAAACAACATAATAATGAAAAATGTTGTTTCATCATTAATAAACAAGAAATTGTTTAAAAATTATACGCAAGACTTCAAATTAGTGAATCGAACAAAATCGAGTTATACATTAGAATTAGACCTTTGGGAAATTGTGGTTGACATGCATGTAAGTAGTCAATGGACAGTGAGTAATTCAAAACAATAATTACAATGTTCATTTCAATGTATCTTAGTTAGGATTCACTGTACAGAAAAAAGTAAATGGAGAATATAAAAAATTTTTAGTACCAAAAAATACAATGATTGATTATTGTGCCGTTAGAAGTGGTAAAACGAGAAATATTTACTTTAGTTTATTGGATCCTTATCTTCTAAAATATACGAATTTAAATGCGACCTGTCCAATTGGTGTAAGTATACAGTTAATTAGTAATCAATTTAAAATTATTCTGTTAACATTTACTCTTAGCGGCACATACGAATAATTGATATGTACATTGATGGAAATTTTATACCACAAAGGGCACCGGACGGTGACTATAAAGTTATCTATGATTTTTATAAATACACATCAAAAACTAAAGTAAGAGAGCTCGGCCTTCGAGTTACAGCTACTGCAATTGTGAATAATGCCAATGAAATATTAGATTTTTAATTTCCAATACTAATTTCCCTTGAATATATTAAATGCAGTATTCAATATGTTTCCCATTTTAAATTATTTGAAAATAATAATATAATTCATATAACCAATTATTATGTAATAAAAGTAATGGATCCATAATAAGCAAAATTACCAGTTAATGATTTAAATTGTTTTACTGATTAAAATTTATGTTATTTTTTGTTTCCCAGTATGTATGATAATTAGTTTATTTAAAGTTAATTCGCATTGTTCATCAAACGGATTATTAACCGAAACAATATAATAATTACATAAATTTTATAATTATCCCATTACTATACCTGACTAAAAATTGATAGTTTGAATAGAACCTTTACAAAATATTATTTCATATTGTAGATACATCAAACCCAATTGATTTAATTATTCATCATCATAGTAATATTAACATGAAATTCTCAGGTTACAGTACATCAACTATGAATAGATATATCAATTTTGTGATAATTCGAGACGAGTTTTCGAACTTAGATTCTTCTAAGAACTAAGATTATATCTAAATAGTATTGAATGGATATTAAACTAAACACTAATTATGCGGTTTATCGAAAGTTTGGATAACAGATCAGTAGGTAAAATCGACAAAAATCAATGCTAATAATATGATGAATACTTCCATAAATTTTTACTTATCCAAAATTGATTTCCTTGAAAATAAAGTTCTTCATATTTTCCTCTTGTAATCATTAACTTCAATACAACATTATAAACAAATTAGACAACTTCATCTATTCTATGGATCTCTCTCAATATCTTTAGACATCACTGTCCAAAGTATAATTCTTAAAATCGTTCCAATTATAATCTCAATTCATTCGCATAAAACTGTTGACTTCTTTACATTAATTACGAACGAAATAAACACAAAATAAAAAAAGGAATTCCATATTAATTTAAATTTCTTTTTGATCTTCTCGTCACAACGTTTGTATGTTGACCGCATAAAATTTTAATTACCATTTACGAATGATTATTTATCTTTCCCCATATGCAATTTAAAATCATTCATATTTCACCTGGTTTTATTTATGAAATTTTATCTTTGACTCAATCAGTGCTATAATAATTATTCTCATGTCAATTCAACTCTCTCTGATGTTTTTACAGTATTTAATGTTCAATTGATGGTGACATTTTAGTTAATCTATTCAGTGTTTACATACTCTTAAGGTACAACTGTCGCTCTGTCACATAACGGAATTTTTATTTTGTAATTTCTTCCATCAACAGAGTTATCAAACATTAAAACCAAGAAAGATTAATCAAACTTGCGTATAGAATTAACTCTTTTCTACATTAAAAACATTTTTTTTTTTTGCTACTTTGTGGTTATTAAGTATCGTGTTAATTCACAACTCTTTTAATATATCAATCGTGAATAAAGTTACAACGATTTGATTTGATAATTTCAGAATATATTAAAATGATATCATTTCACAAAAGATTTTATACCGTTAAGTATTCCAATTGTTTTTTTTTTTAATAATTTACAAATGCTTTTTAGTACTTGAAATAACTTCGTTTGGCAATTGAATAAAATTTTTGTATATCTTTTTGGTTTACAATTAATTGAAACTAAAGTTTTATAAGAATGTGGAAAATTTTAAAACTTCTTATAATTATTTGTTGAAAATTAAAAAGAAAAATAATGGCATTTTATAAGAGAACTCGTTCTGTATTCAACGGTTTCAATGCAACTACCATGAAAAAGTGATTCATTAAAAACTGAAATGGTTCCATAATGGAATGGCAAACAGCTTACTGACACATATTGTTCGGCTTTTATATGTTTTAAAACAATGAAGAAACATTTTACTATTCGAATGGAGAGATAAGCCAATAAAAGTGAGTGTAAATCAAGGATATAAATTTAGAAGCTTTAACTGAAACAGAACTGTTATGTGATAAAACTTTTTTCAGGTTTTTCTTTTTCCTCTCCCGCTATCTTACTCCTTCTATATTTGGTTTAACAGCTGCTTTTGTTTTCTGTGGTTTTAAGTAATTTTATGCTCGAATAATTCTTGGTTGGTCCCGACAACAACAACAAAAAAATCAAATCTTCTGTGTTAATTTTTTTTTTTCATTCTATATGCCATGCCAAATATTAATGACTGAAATAACAAAGCAATTTAGATATTGGTGGATTGACTTCCGACTGAATAACCAATTCAGGATTCTATAAACACCAAAACTAAACATCCATTTAATTACAATTTAAATGTAGAAAACCTTGTTGTTTTTACATCCATTTGAATACTACTGAGAAAAACTGTTTGAAACTGTCGAAGTGTTAATTTTCCAATTTTAAAACTGAATTAAACTTTTTCCATACATATAAAAGAAGAATTGCTATAGTTTTATTCATCTTTAATTTGTATTCTTATACTCTAAAAACAGCAAAAAAATACTCTAACCCATATTTACATTTCAGTTGGACATCTTTTTATTCATTCCCAAATAAAAAAAAACAAAAAGCATCGAACAAAATTAACAGAAATTTTAAATTTACAGAATATAATGAATACGGGCGGTTTCAAAGTGAGTTGATATAAAATTTATTGGATTCAAATTGGTTCCAATCAATGTATTTGCATAGATTTCATTTGTTAAATCATCCCTAAACTAGAGTTTCCAAACAAAAATTTTTCTTTTCATTTTGATTCTCTATAATATATGTTTTGTCCGTTTTATTGTAATACAAAAACTTTCGGATAATTCAAAGAATAAGAAATTATGGTGAAAATAGCTTCAGAATTGCTATCAATGTGTACTTCATTCATGTTCAATTTTGGAACAAAAAACTTTCTATTTGTACTGTGTAAAGGAGAGAAAAAAAAAATTATTCATAGTACTTTCACACAGCATTTCTTTAAATTTTGTTATAAAATTTGATGAAACCTATTTGTATGCTCAATATATTCATATGGTGATGGTGGTATGGTTTATCCTGAATTTATACACATATAGTGGAGTATACTGGTACTTTTATTTTATCCCAATGATAATCTACACACATATTCCTTCGATCTTGAAAATAAGAAAAATATGCTAACTATAAGTTCAAAACGAATGTACACATATGTACGTATACCGTAGATGAACTGAATGAAAATAATAAGAAGAAAAATAACCAATGAGAATAAGAAACCAAACAGAAATAGCAAAAAAAAAATAAAAAGAAAATGGAAATATCAGCAGAAACCAATGGGAATTTAAAACGGTAAAGTTTTCCATATGAAAAATTCTTATGCTTCTATTTTTTCCATTTCATCACATTCAGTAAATCAGAAAATACAAAATTGGAATGAATTTTATGTGTATTTTCTTGGTTTTCTCCTCTTGCCTCCAGTTCATTTTACCAGTTCCATTGGGACAAAATGAAGTGAGAGTTTGATTCTTTCTCATTTTCAAGTCGTTTCTTTTTTATTTGCTACAACTTCAACTACTACTGATGACTACTACCTCTATTATTTCATATCCATAGAAAAGACGTTTTTTTTATCCTTAGAATAAATTTTCTATTTACACGGCAAATTGATGCGGGTTATATGTCGATTTTCATTTGTATTTCACCAAATAAAATTAGGTTAACAGATATTGATATAAGAGCGATTCATACTGAACTGCACTCACGTTCTATCAATTGGATCAATTAAAATTGATGCGTTAGGGATTCAGAAAATCCTAATCGAAATTTCTTAATTATCAACTTATCTCTTAATCATAATTGATAACATCACATTGACATCTTTGATTTTCTACTCAATTTTCTTAACTTTCATTCGACAGTTAATAATAAAATTTAATTCCTAACAAAAATGGAAGCAATTCATAGAATCTAAAATCCTGTTTACCATCCATGTTATGCCACACACCCCATAATACTCATAACGCACAATTTTATTTCGTTTGACTGCTGCTCTGATAAAAAACATATAAAATTTGCATGAATATTAACTGGAAAATTTATTGCCTAAAATTGTTACACTTAAGGCAACACATTCATGTAATTTTCTGAGTGTGTTACACATTTGAATATGACATGGATAATTTTTCTATTGCAAATGTTAAATTTAACTGTCTACCATTTGTCCTCTGTAATACACGCATTCAATATTCAACTGATTTTATTCAGTTTCATTTTATTTTTCTCCGCGGTAACATACGCAAAATACGCAAAAAGAAAATAAGAGAAGCATAACATTATAACTTTTTTTTTATGATTCATGAAACATAATAACTCTGTCATGTTTTTTGTAAAAATGATTCTTGTTGTCTTGGGACCCAAAAAATGTGAATAAAATAAAATCATATACAATAATATGAACAAGGATTCGAATTGTAAATTTCAAAAGTAACGTCAAATTAAATTGATTTTCAATAAACTTTTCTTTTTTCTTTCTTTTTTTTTTGGGATCAATCATTGATATTCAAATCTCGTTATTTTCCTTCGCCACATACAATTGTCTTAATAAAATCAACCACCATAAAAGAAAAAGTTCAGCATCATTAACAATTCAACGATGAATAACAATGTAAATGAAAGGAAAGGAAAAAAAAAGTAATAGCCAACAACAATAAAATAATTGCATTCTAACTGGTTGCATCCAAATACACCATTTATCAATCAATTAATTTAAATCATAATGAGACTGTCGTCCAAATCATGTTCTCAACCAAAAATTATGAAACAATGATGGATAATGCTAAGTTAATAATAGTTTAATCAATTATACAGACAATTTATCGCATAATTTATCTTACAGTTGTTGGTTCTATGATACTCAATCATTAATTATTATGGGAAAAGTTCCCTAAAATCGTATGACATTGATTGTGACCAAAGTTATGATACAAAATGGGTGATATCTTATTATTCCATCACTAAATTGGGGATGACCCCCGATCTACTCTGTTACTAAATACTAACAGTTCAACAGATAATATTTATTCCCTTCAGGAAACTATAACTTATTGCCAAGATATCTTGGTAAACACGTTTTATGTTGTCGCCTCTATATTCCATTCTGGACAAGGAAAGTGTTCTTTCTCTTATCACTTCCCATGTAGATTGGTCACCACAACACCGTCCAACCAAACAAATGCTAAACAATATCGTTCATTTCATTAGGGGTCACCATGAAAACCCCATTTTATATGTTCACGTTTCCAATTTCGTTTCAGGCAGAGTCAATATGTAAAGAAAACACATACACATACTTGCTCAGAAACTTTCCATTGTGGATACAGAAAAAAAAATTTTCACCAACGGACTAAACGTAATTCCAGAGATTTTATTATCCAAAATAATAAAATTCTTTTATCTAATTCAAACTATAAAATAACTGATGTGACAAATTGGGCTTTATCAGTACCAAATACCCATTTTCATGAATCCAGATGGCTTTTAGAATCATAAATTCTTTGGTGGTACAACCAAATAAAAAAAAATCATCTTATGGCCCCCAAAACAAGACAACAAGAGACACCCAAAACACCAAAAGTGTAAAGTAAATTTTATTATTAAAAACATTGAAATGAAATTAAAGAGAACAAATCAGAGTTCATTTTTATTCTCCATTTATATGACTTTTCTCTCTGTCTCTGTTCTCCTTTCTTCAGTATAACGAGATGTCGGGAAGTAAATAAAAGGTAAATTTCACCTATAATTATCATTAAAAAAAGTTGACAGGGATACTTGCCTTACGGCCAATAACACTCCAATGCGAATCACACATGAGAAATCCAAATGAAAA
Organism: Coboldia fuscipes; assembly: GCA_001014335.1. NCBI lineage: Eukaryota > Metazoa > Arthropoda > Insecta > Diptera > Scatopsidae > Coboldia > Coboldia fuscipes. The sequence goes on along the minus strand of JXOR01000924.1, from coordinate 73,161 downwards.
GCAATTCGATGTTTGTTAGATTCAACCATATGAAAATAAAAAAAATAACCCTCTCGAAAGTCATTTTAAAAACGGACAAACATTATAGGATCTCTCATTCGTAAGGTATTTTTACACTTTTGTCGTAAAAATTCTCTCATTTTCCATCACAGCCACAGAGATAAACATCATAACTGAATACGTTCCTTTTAGAAAGTTTAATAAAAAATAAACAACTCAACGGTCAAACATTCAAAATGAATATATTTTAAATGGAATTTTCCATATGGATTTTACTTTTGAAATAGCCGAGAAAATCCATTTAGTATTCACCAAATGTTATTTAGAAAAACGGAACATTTTTGTTTTTAGTTCATTTGGTCACTAAAAGGATTTCCAAATGATACTGTTCCATAGGTTATATCATTTCCAGATATAAGATCATACACGTTTTACATGACCACCTCCCTATTACACCCTTTCCACTATGTTTTGATAAAATTTGAACGTAAATTCAACTGGAACAATGTAACAGGAAAAAAATATAATCTCAGGTGCGATAATAAAATTCAGAGAAATACCATCCTAAACTCTTTGTTCAAATTAAGAAAATGTACGTTTGTTTGACTATAAGATGACTATTTCCATTGCTAACAATTAGAATGTCTTTGTACTTTTGAAAATTAATTTTATTTCATATGAAATCCGTATAACTTTCATGCATACCTAAACAGTCCAGTTGAAATAAAATCAAATACTTTATCATTCAATTCATTTTATAATAGTATTGAGTACTTAAATAACATGTATATCCCGTATTCATTAATTTGGTTCACATGATGTTTTACATTAATAAATATGAATTACATGTAATTCAACTATGTTTCATGTTTTTGTAAAGTAAAATTCAAAGCATATGGTATGCAATAAATAATGCACTATCATGAACAGTACACATTTACACATACGTTCCATACAGGTGTGGAACAAATTTATTCAACTTCAAATGAAATTGCAAAAATAACAAACTCTTCAATATCAGTCGCTAGAAGTTACCCATGCAATTTTCTCTCTTTCTCCTTTAGTTTTTTATTTAGATTTCTACAATAATTTTATCGTTTCTTAAAACTATTCACCCCATTTGCTTTTGGCCCTCCAACAGATGCTAACATGGAAAAGTTAACGTCATCATTTCATTTAAAATAAATTCAATGGATAAATCCATTAAAGACACGCATTTAACATAATAATTCATTTGGTAATATTTTAACAAAATAACTTTATTTAATATTTAATACGGAAATCGTTACCATAACTTCGTGTCATATCACTTTCAATCACATCCGACCAAAAAACAAAATTAATAATATTCATAACAATGTAACATTGCATTGTTGCAAATAATAATACGAAACGGAAAGGTGAAATATTTCAATATCAAACACTGTGACTTTTAAAATGAAATGGGAGAAAAATATAAAAACAAACTCACACTGAAATTTCTGACAATGGATCATAACTATGCGTTATGAATTGCTGTCCATTTTTTTGTTACCAACCATTTATGTCCATTCAGTTGATGGATGTATACGGTGAAGACCATCAACTAATCTCTGAAATGATGAAATGTCTCCAGGTAAAATTGATGAAGATTATTTATAAATGATAAATTTGTTATAATGAAGACATAATTTTATCATATCACCACATACTTTACTATCACTGTTTCCTATCAACTAATCTATAATGTACTTCTAATGTATCTGCATGTTAGCTATTTGTCATGTACTTCAAATGCTCTTACTTTAACTATCCAGAGATGAATAAAGACATCTAGCAACGTAGAGTAGCTTCACCATTTACATTTGTATCCAAATATGCACACAACCAAAAATGGTAAACGAACCGTAAAACTGTCTATATGGAATTACAACATCTCGAATAATTTTATCTAAAAATGAGATACCAAACATTAAATATGAAGAAACCGCATGATGCCATTTCCATATTATTTCAGATGACCAAATAGTTATTGAGCGTATGTGTATTTGACCATTTTCTCTATACATATTCAACCAAATAGACGAGATGAACATAAAGAGACCATCAAGTAATACAACACAGCACACAAGAAAAAAAGTAAACTAACAGATTGTCTCTATTGTGGGTGTAAAATGAAGAGACACCACGATAGAACAGTGGCCAAAACGACAGATATCCCAGAACCACATTAAACGTACAAAGAAACCATAAATCAACTTCACTGAATTTTCCCTTCATTTATCCAATTCAGATGAGGCAATTCTGAATAAAACTATTTATATATAGAACAGTATATTCAGGCTGATAAGGTGATTGGATAAATTACACAAAATACTCTGTTGTGTTCCCACTTTCTTATTAGATTAACTTCAGCTTTACAAAAGATTATTCTTGTCCTGGACATTTAATGTGTAATCACAATCATCGGCTATGTTTACCACAATTTGATTTAACTTTTAATGCAATACCAATACCATAAGGTGTTGAATGAACTGTAGGACATCGACTTTGTAATTAAGATTATTTTTTTTTTTTACTTTCCACAAAAATCACATATAGAAAGTTGCGAAAACACCAGCTGCTAAATTGTTTCACTCTATTTGTTCCTGTATATACACGGTGTAATGCTGGTGACCACGAAACCACCAGAAATTGAGATGAAAATCAATAAAGGAAATTAAACTCATGTGTGGAGAAAGACTAATTCATGATAGACCACTAAACACCCCTTTCTGACCAACAGAATAAAAAGAAATAATCGTTAACATCACCAAAGTTGAATGGAAACTCAAAATGACAGTGAAAATTCTTTCCATTGTATTTAAAAACTACTCAATTCATTTCTAACAGGAAAAAGCTAAAGGAAACTGAATTTAATTCTTCACACTGACAAAAATAGAAAAGTTTTATATCGAAAATTTTATTTTCTTTAATTCAAATGTCCACACAATTACAGATCGTATATGAATTGTACTCAATTTCTTGTCTCAAATAAGGGAATATTGTTATTCCCTTTTTTTATATTATCCTCAATAGTTTCTTCCCGTTTTTGGTATGGCCGGTAAAATTCACTTCGGATTCGGTTAAAAAGTTTTTCATCTGTGTAACACAAAAAGTTTTCTCTTATATTTTGCTGTAATGTTTTTTTTTTTACTGAATGTCATGCATAAGAATAATCAGAATATTTGAATTAACAAATACATAGTAAAATGCGTTTAGCTTAACTTCAATGGAAAAGTGCAGAAAAAAAATGTTTGTATTTCTTTCTATTCTATTGAGTCCATGTAGATGGTAAAACATTATGCAATGGTACACTTTAATTTTATTTTTTTTTCTTATAATTTTTAACAATGAAAAACATGCACACCAAACACTAGATATTATCAGAACAATAGATTCAATTCAATGGTGAAGGAAAATGGTAGCAATTCCTAACGAAAAAAAATGTAACACATACAAAAACTAAGAAATAAGAATAACCATCCGTTAAACAAAACTTTTACTTCTTGTGTCGTCCCAATCATACTTTTTGAATTCTTTGAATATCACGCTTAACTATAAGTGAAGTCAGTTTGAATGAAATGGAACAAAAACATTGGATTAAATGAATCAACCTGAATAAGACGAAATAAAATCCAGTACCAAATTCAAACTGAAGTGAAACGTTAAACTCCTATTAGAAAATTCATGGAAAGAATCCGTTTTTTCAGTATCTTCTTCTGAAGAGAATATTATTTCTGATTTTTTAACGGTAGAAAAAGGAAAAGAGACTTTTCTGTGTTAAAATGATTTAAATGAGTTTTCTGGAGATTTTTTTTCACTTATTTTAGTCGACTTTCATTAATCTGAAGACTCATCAAGGAGATTAACAAGAGAGTGATACACAACATTTAAAACTGGAACAGTTAAATTATAAAGTTTCCTTTAACTTTAATGAAAATTTAACGTAAAATTTAATGAAAATGAATATTAGTTGTGGTCGATGAACACATAGAATTGGTTCATTTTTTTAAATGTTAAATATTAAAACCAAAAATTTGATTATGATTAACCTCAAAAATTTGCATTTCAATTTATCAGCTATTTTCATATTGAAAAAATATAGTGAACCATTAAATTATTAAAATAACATTCAAACAGTTCCCATTTCTTTTCTTTTTTTTCTTTGTTCTCCTCCCCATAATTGATTGATGTTGATCATTTATTTTTTATTATGGTTATTATACCATTAATGATATCAAAATGATTACTATTAAAAACTGTTTAATAATTAATATTATGAGTTTATAATAGTTTATGCCAACATTTTTAATATTTTATTTATTCTCATTTGATTCCGGTGTTTAAATTATGATTTTTTATTTTTATTTAAAATGCCACAAATAATATTGAATTTATCACAGGAAAATTCGAATTTCCACAAAAATACAAAATAAAAATAATTCCAATCAAACATTACTCGTATTTTCTGAGTAAATAATTTGACTTATTATTATCATGTCATTTGATAAGATGAGTCACGATTATGTTAAAAACATCACATTATTAACAATCGACATGAATCATTGTCAACATTTTGATAACAATCTGGTACCAATGACATTTAAATTGGACACACGAAATTCTGGAATAATTTAAATGCAATTTAAAAGCGAACGACTTTTGGCAAACATGAACTCTACGTTTCGGCAAAAAACGAAAAAAAATTGCATTAATTATGAATCACACGAATAAAATGCAAATGATCCGACTATGAATGACTCATTAGATTTAACAGTCTCTTATTAATCAATTTTACTGTTTTCGAGGGTTTTAAGGTATTCCTTAATAAATGACTTTGTTTCAACTAGATCCATCATCTCTGTACCACCATCACCAGATATCAGTATTCATTTTTCACAACCGAGTTTGGTTGACTTTATGTTCAATATTTTTCTTTTTATTTTATTCGTTCCCTCTAGTTAATCTGCATATTGGATACCATAAATTGCTTCAATTCAATCATTTCAGTATATTCTTTATGTATGATATCCTTATGGCATTTAGATATACTGAAGAGTGTATTCTATTTTTCTTTTTGTTTTACCGTTTATGCAATGCGTTAGTAAACATAATTTTCTTCAATACATTTCTTATGACAAAAGGTTTCAATAAGATTTCAATTTCATCTCATATTTCTCATCATTACTCCCACCCAATTTTCAATCTGATGATATCACTTTATCATCTTGCTAGTCTTTCCATTTCATTTTTTTTTGCATACCAAAAACAAAATACACATTATAGTCAGAATATTATAAAATACTGTATCAGGATTATTCACATGCTATTTGTTACGATTTATAAACCAATAAATTATTACAGTTTATTGATATGCGCATATAAAAATATGATATATGTTATGTACATAAACCCCATCATAATAATTTTAATATCAATAACAAGTGATGGAAAATGAATCGGTTTTTCTTTCTTCACTACTGGGCAAAATCGTTTCCACCATTTCCATGACTAACTTAGAAGAGGAAAGAAAGAAAAAATGATACATAAGAAAGTCTTCGGGTACATCGTATAAATGTATAATGGTACAGAGCAGAACCGATACGCATTAATAATTGTTTTATTGCATTATTACTAGGAAGTCATTATGCGGTTATGAATCCCTTCGTTTAGTATAAAACAGTAGTTACAATAGCGGGTATGATACCCTCAAGATAAACATTAAAATGCTAATGGATTAGATAAAGATAAAAACAGTTATTATGAGTAATTTAATTAAAATATTATGCGCAGAAAAGTAAATTTATTAAAATGTATGCAATTTTATGTTGCACATCGACCACCCTTCGGAACAGAAAACTTTATGCACGTTGCATATTTTTCTATACTATTATCCTTGATTTTGTTTTTGTTGCCGCGTTACATTTCAACTAAAATCATAATTTTTTTTTTAGTTTCACTTTAAATTTTCGTTAACATTATTTTCTATGACATGTTTCGTACATTTTGTCCCTTATTAAATACAAGTGAAAAGTGAAGATCTTTCTGTTGGCTGTTTAACCAATGCAATGCAGTGTTACGTTTTTAAAATGACTCATTTTAAATATGATCATATTCACAATTTTAGCATACAGTTTAACAAGAGGGAAATAAGAAATGCCATTGCTCTCTGTGTTGTTTTTTAGCATAATGCTGATGTGTCTGTTTATTTATTCAATATCCTTCTTTTCAGTATCAATAAAATGGAATATCATTTGAATGAAAGATACCTCTTTGAAATAGGAAAAAAAATGTCTTAAGAATTTTCCTTCGTTTACTTTTATAAATCTTTATTTGGTCGCTATACACTTGAATGTAAGACGATGTCATTTTGCATAGTGATACGAAATATTAGAACGTTGACTATGCACTTCCTGTGCATATATTCAATTCTAAATTCCATAATTTTTAGTTTTTATTTCTAACAACATTTTCTTCCTTTATTTTTGCCTTACTCGCTTTCGTTATTATGCTCGATCCAATGTTTTCTCTAAATATATTTTTAGTAGAAAAATCAAGAATGATACAATTCTTCATATATTGATATGGATGGATCCCATATAAATGGTCTTGGATTACAAACAATACAATTGATGTTGAATATGTAAATAGTTCTTCAGTTGCAACCGTACAATGTACACGTTTATATCTAAAATCATTTGGCATTCAGAAATTGTTTATTTGATATTCATATTTATGCTGAATAAAAGTAACAATTTATTTATTTTCCACACAAAATAAAATAAAAGAAAGAAATCAGTACACCGCATTGATAACAATATTATGTGTATGTTTAGAAACCATATTGTTTGATAGCATATGATTTTAATATTCAATTTTTCCCCATTGTTTGATTTTTAGGTCAATCCGTGGTTCTTATCTTCTGTTTTTCCTATTCTAAAACAATTTCCATTTCCGTTCAAGTAACTGCGGATTGAATGCAGATACAAATGGTGCTCAATGTGTTACATTATTTTATCATGTCTAACTACTTAAAACATACTGATAAGGGTAGGATAATCAACAATGGTTTCTCACCTGATTCATTTAATACAAATTACTTAATTAAACGTGTTTCAATGAATACCACCCAAAGAAAAAAAATGGAAAAAATAAACAAAGAAATAATAACAAAATTTCATTTAAATGCCATAAAAATTAGTAATTGACGATAAACATGAAATGTATATTACATATACACGGATAATTAGGGTAAGTATAATAAAAGTTAGAATCTAGAATATAATGTCCAATTAATGATATCATTATTATAATTTTACACACTTTTTTAGGAGGCTCATTCACTACCTTTCCGGTATAGTTGAAATGGCCACATAGCAATACGAATATAATGAATGTGGTGGTGACGGTAATATCCATGTTAAACACACCTGCTACCCACTTGACTAAGTAAATTGTTATTTTCCATTTTACCATTTAATGATCATCAACCAAAGAGATGTACAATGGTAATTGGGTTGAAGGTTGAAATCGCTTTCTTTTCATTCTTAAAACGTTATCAATTAATTGTCCTTTGATAAAATAACAAAATTCATAGAACGAAAGTCATCAAAATGTCTTTTATCGTCAACAATCAAATGAATTGGGTGGGATCCAATTTAATAGTTCTTTTCTTTCTTTATCCCAACCAAAAAAAAAAATCGATTGCATATTCATCAATGGCATCAATAATGACTGAAAATTATCCTCATCAAGTAGTTAATTAGTTTCTATCTGAGATAAATCTCATAGAATTTCGTTGAATATTTAATATCATTAACATATTTCATTCAATTATGTACCAAAAGTTTAGGGAACCTCAAAAATCTCTTTTACACTAATACCACAGGTTTGATAATTACCCATCATTATCTTTTATGCTTCAATTGGTTATAGAACATACAGAACCGCATAAGTTTACGTAAACGGCAATTCGGTAACACCATTTTTAATAGAATTATAAGGGAAACGTGAGAGTTATTCTACCATTACATATAAATTACGTTTTCATACAAATTATGCAATTGGGAACAATTACCAAATAATTAATGTTATGTTAAATAATGTTGATGCGATATTGAAATAATTTTCTTTTTTCTTTCTTTTTACTTCATTTTTTGTTTCATATTTTTTTTTAATATTCAAAATCTCTTCAATTTACGTGGGGCATTTCGTTGCAAAAAAAACAACATCATCTCAAATATACTATAGCACAGTAACATCAAGAGAGAGAATACGTGTACCATTCATTATATTACATTGGAATGTACGTTTCATATGGATAATCGTAGTGTTTTTATCGTGGATTTTCCTGTACTTTCTCATACCAGATTGTATATTGCCACTGAATTGAAACTGAAAACTAGAGTAATTCAAAACCAAGATTCATTGGTTGATTTCAACTATAAATCCCCGTGGCTCAAAGTCATCGCAATTCTAACTCTCTTAATGTGGATATAACTTTTGATCCCTTTACAGCAAACAACTGACTTCTTTTCTTTTCCGTATGTTTTTTTTTCCATCTTTGCTTTTCATTCTTATATTGGACCAATAAAACTTCCGCACGAAAAACCATTTACCGTCTATATAAGGCACTTCATTCTTACCAGTTTTTGTGTTTCTATTCTCTTTACTTTATATATTTTACTTCTTTTGCTTTGGTGTTAGCAAAACTCCCCCGCGATGGATAAACTTTATTGTATGCTGTGAATTTTATTTAGCCAAATATGTTTGAGGCAAAACCATTGCAAAAAAAAAGTGTGCATATGCTAAAAAAATAATCCAATAAATAATTTATAGAATGAAAATGAAAAACAGTGTGGAAAACGACCAAAGCATCGAATAAAAATGGAAACGGAAAAAAGGAATTTGATTCAACTTAAGATGAGGAGTTTTTTTTTGACTTTCTCTCGTATTTTGTTTTTGTTTTCTCCGGATATAGAGTAGTGAGAAACGGGTGCGAAAAGTTAAATACACACTTTTCTTTATTTCGTTTTACCACCCACAAAGCATTGAAAAGTCACATAAAAATCGAATGAAATGAGACGTTCAACATATCCTTAAATATACTTGGTATGATGTCTCGATAATTTATGAGACAGTACAAATACATAATATTCTTTTTTGTTTTCCTACTTTACTTACATTCAAACATTATTTTATGAAATCTAAAATGGTATTCCTTTAGAAAAATTTGCTCCTCTTCCCCACACAGGCATACACTCGTACAGTGAAATCCGGCGAATTGAAATCAGTAAAGGAAGGACTCTTAAAGTGCAATACCAAATTTAAGCCACTTTCTATGATTTATCGTTTCATATCATGAAAATTGTTATAAAGTTCGTTTTATTTTTTTTTCTTTATATTCTATTTATTTCATTTTAGCAATTTATTTTCAATGAACCATCATCTTATTTTTCCATTTCCATCTGTTCCATATTATTGAATTAATGTAAAAGTGAAAAACAATGTAATTAAAATGAATTATTCACTTAGTTTCATAAATTTAAATTCATTACTTTCAATAAGAAAAATCACTATGGCCAATGGGAGCATAAGGGAAAAAAACTTACTCCAATTTATTATTAAATCTATTAAAATGAAAAAAAAATGGAGGAAAAAAAAACTGAACTAATAGTGAGAAATTAACTGAAAATCACTCATAATAAAAGTCGATGATTTCCAATGATTCCTTTCAATGAATGAAAATTGGCTTGTTGGAATCATTGCATTTTTAATAATTCATATTGAAATCATGACTGTTCCTCACTCAGTTAAAAAAAAATTATTATGAAAGTACGAACTGATCATAATTACATGATTTCTACAATTCATTGAAGTAAAGTTTCTTTTTTTTTTTTTAAAAAGAATATCCTTTAACTTTCACATTACTCACAAAACCAAGGAGTGAAAAAAAGGCAGAATAACGGGAAAAAAACATCTAACCGACAGGTCATTTCAATTCGCACTCTTTATGTGCCTGGCGTTTTGACTATCAATATCGTTTGGAGCCCACCCACCCGTGTGATAACCAAACGGATAACTTTTAAGAATTATGCGCCATAAAAATGAAGAATAACAATGAAACTCCTATGAATTACTATAAAGGAAAAATTTTCTTTTGTATGTAAGAGAGGAAAAAAAATCAAAAACCACCTATACTTCACAGAGAGCACCTCATTCAATTTGGTTTTTCTTTCACTACATATTTTCCATGCACATTCTCCTATTTCATTTCAATGTTTATTATGTTTTCAATGTTTCAAATACCAAAGAGTAGATTTTTTTTTTTATTTTCACAGTCCATAGTACAACTCACTTACTTTGTCTTTCGACTGCAACTTCAACAGTTTTATGATAATTAAGGTTTTGAGGTAATGACTAGTACCCCACCACTCATGTTAATTTAGAAAATTTTCTCTTCATTCCTTTGTACCAACAATGGAATAGAATTTTTCCTTCATGTTGTTACGATTTTGTAGTTCAATTCATTTGGCATGTGTGTGTATAAAGAAGTTATATGAAAATGAATTTTCTAAAGGGCAAAAGTTGGTGAACCATTTGTTAAGTGTCCTTTGTGAATTATACTCATCAACACAACCGTTGATGTTGTCGTTTACCATCACTATTATAGCATTGAATTCAATGGTGCATACCACACCATAGTTCAATAGATTCCGTTCATACTCTCTAATTCATAAATGCATATAATGTCTGGATAATTATGTGGTTCAATTTAAAATTGTGTGACTTTTAAAATTGTATAAAAGATATTGTAACACTAACGTTTAATGTTAGATAAATAGAACTTGTACCCATTAAACAGAATCCATTAAATCTGGTGTTTTTTTCAAAATGAGAATTTCTATAATGGTATACAGTACCAGAATAATAAAAATAAAACAGTACTCATGCAATTATGATAAATTCAACATATTAGAATCAATATACACAGATAGGTAGAGCAACACATTCCATTATGATTCCTTTTATGCACATATTTAACATTATTAGGACTTCATTATGAAATTAATATGCACCCAGTTGGTTAAAAATAAATTGTTATGCTTCACTGAAAACTTTGCTTGAATATCTCTTACAACGTCAAAATCCTATTCAATATATCACTTCGTTGTACCTTAAGAAATTCATATCATTTCTTCAACTCTCAGAACACTTACTATCAACGCAACAACAACAACAACAACATTCCATGGATAATTCTCATGATTTTAATACGTTAGAATCATTTTCATATATATGCAAAAATATTAAATTTACTTCATAAATAGAATCTTTATTGACAATTTTATATGCAAATTTAACACACCGATTGCTATGCCGCGTTGTCATTTTTCCGCCTTTTAAGTATTATGTTGAAATATAAAAAAAGAAAAGAAAATGTTAAACGAAATATACTTTATATTGCTACAGAGTAGTAAGTGTATAAATAGAGAAGTATAACAACAGGAGCATTCGAGAAATCGGTGACACCGAACCAAGTGAAAATCATTTAGAGTTGGATAACTGGGATGAGATGAAAGACATAATAATTCACCTAAGCCCCAGCATCATGTCGAACATTTCAGTACTAAAGAGGTTCATGGTTTATTACATTTTAACACCAATCCCAACGGTAAAAATAAAATTCTGGTTTGTATGTTGTGTGCGGTGAAGTTGATCTCACCGTCTCTCTATAATTCTGAATATTTAGTATGTAACTTCATTCGAACGACAAGTCCTCGGAATACAGGAGCTGGCTGTATAAAATGGTGATTGAATATGAAAACCAATTGGTATGGGAGAACCAGATGAGGTAATACCTGATGTATCTTTATACGTAAAACGCAAATATTAAGTTATTAGAATTATATCTTTTGCCATATAATAAAGAAATGCAAACAATTTTTCTTCACCGTATACCCAACCAAAGAAAACCATTGATGAAAACCTGCGACACTTACGTCGTTCGTTGAATCCCCAAATAAAAAAAAAAACCAACTGAAACGAATGTAACTCATGCTGATTTTCACACCAATCATAAAATAATAACCCAAGCTTAAAGCATTATAATATTGGTATGAATTCTACCCGTTTGCATTATCAATTCACACAAATATCATCGTTTTCCAGTGTTTCAATACCGAAAAACCATAGGTAAATACAATTTATGTTCTTTAAAAGTACTGATATACCTACAACTGAACCAGAATATTCAATATAAAGATAAACTTAATTCGTCGCTCAAAGTAATACAATGGGAAAAAAAATAAGAAATACCATAAAGAAAAACCACAAGAAAATACTATAAGTATCCATGTCGCTGTGTGCCAATGCATAAACAAAGTTTTCCATATTATTTAAAATGTATGAATTCAAAACCACGTTGGTATATCATTTTCACCCATCATCATAATATTACTTTCTACGTCAGCCATTACTCTCACCGACTGAGGGTGTTTATACCGTAGGCACAACATTCCATTTGGGCGTAAATGAGACCACCACTTTTGAATTGAACCTAATAATTCCCAAATGATATTTGTCGTACTGTACACTCTTGTACGCTATACCATCCATGACAAAACGAAATACGCGAATTATATAAATTATTTTCATCTTCAATATACGAAAGTAGCGCCAAAAATTACCATCAAATACCACGCATCTACAATTCATAAATGGACCATGTACATATTTGGCAAAGAGTGCCACAAGTTCAACAGAACACACATTCATATTACCAAATGAAATATACCAAAACCAAACGAGAAAAAATAAATAAATAAATAAAATAAAAATGAAATTCACAAGCGAATTACATGAAGATGGCCTTTAGTGGCAATGAGGATTTTATAAATTACATATATTATTATTTTCCGTTTCGGGTAAGTATATTTTATTCGGTTATTCTCACACCTCAAAATACAAAAACAAAGAACCAAAATAAAAAAAATAAAGAAACCAAAAGACTGTTTAACGGCTGATGGTTTATTCTGGTGGAATCAAACGCAATGTGTAGGACGTGACAATACCTAAATTTGACATTCTTATAAATTGTTTGAATAAATAATATAAATGGCTCTAAAAATGATGGCAAACATAACAACAACAACACCAGCAAAAAAAATTTGGAACCTTTAGTCGCATAAGGAATACGAATAAGAATTATGAAATAACAGCGTATACTGAAACGATACCGTCAAAATCTTTCACACTTTGTCTGCATAAATAGTCTACCAACACTCTCACCATCCTGACCAACGTCACCAAAAACCAAGAGGAACAACAGAACCAAAAAAAATACAAACCAAAGGCAGTCAATGGGGAGAAAAATATGAGAGAATACAACTGCAAAAAAAAAAAAGAAAAAAAACCAAACTCCACATCCAATGTAGGAGCCTGATGAGGTGAACCATTCGGTTGTCATATCCCCGAGGTGAGGCTGATGGTTTTTGATGCCACTCAAATTGATCATATTTTTTATGTTTCTGATTCCCTTACAGGCAAACACATACATTGTACACATCCATACACAAGACACCATACATATTAGTGCAAAATACCATGAACAAAAGTACCAGTAGCTAACACAAACAGAAGAAAAAAAAAATTATGATTTTCACAAAACAATCTTAGTCTCAATGAATATCACAGCCAGCATTCAAGGGAATATAAAAATAAATATGAAAATTTCATGGAAAATCATAATTTACTGTACACACGCGACACTGTTTTCAAGATAATAAATTGTTAAGAAAAACATATTATTAATATGCGTGATGAGATATTGAATAGAGTTTTGTATCTTGTCACCAATAGTAGTAGTTATGGATACGTTTCAACATTAATCTCTTTCACTTATTCATAATGTTTGCTGATGACATTCATTCAACGTCGTGTTATATAACAACTAATTGAACTTTTGTCATTAAAATCAGTCATAATTTTAAGTGGCCAACCGCCGCCATTATGCATTTCATAAAAACTAATTAGAATTTATCGTACGTTCAAATACATTTTCCAATAATCAGGTTTTCCAATTCAAATAAAATTTAATTTTACCATCGATATTTATGAAATATTTTATTGAATTTACTGGTTGTGCCAACTTAATATTATTTGAAAAGTACTTGTGGGCGGATTAATTTACCATCAAAAATTGAGATTGAAATTATTTTATTTATTTTGTTCATTGATCTCGAAATTGAGATGCATATGTATGTACGCCAACCATAAACATTGGTAAAACAAAATCAAATTCACAATGTTAAATAAAATAAAAAAAAAAAACATAATGTGGTTGGATTTTTCATAATGGAGGGATCATATTAACATTCGCCCATTGATGATTGGCATATCAAATAAAATAAAAATGAAAAAAAAAAAAACAGAAAACATAACATAGCCGGATAGAGAATTGAAATTTAATGTAACATGGTAAATCAAGCGTTTAGCAAATGATGAAATAAAAAAAAAACGGTTTTTATATGCAATTATTTGAAAGTTTTCCACAATTGCACTTTATTTTATTCAGACTTTCCATAGTTGTTCCTGTTTTTTTGCCACCCTCTATCCATGGATTCGATCAGAACTCAACAATTTTTTTGTATTCAATTTTTACAGAAATTTATATATTTTTGTTAAAAATTTCAATCGTTTAACTGTTATTTCCATTTTTTTTTTGTTGTTTTTCACTGCAATTGTTGTTGTGTACACCATCAATTCGTTTCAAAATATAAACTATATGCATTGGAAAATTGAAAAGTTTATTTTTGTCCAACAAATGGAGCGCATATTGAAAATGTTAATCAAATTGTTATTTATTGAATAAGAATCCAATTGCAATTTTCATTGTAAAAAAATTAAATATTTGGTAAAAACATTCTGAAAATACTTTATTCACACACTAAATGTGAATAAATATAGTAAAAGAATAAACATTTTGAATATTGTTTAATGAAATTTGCTACTTAGTAAAGTACACAGTGAATAATATATTCATATTATTTGTGATACACAACTCCAATGTACATTCTCATTTGTTATTCACCATCACGATTTTTTTTCTCTTTACTGTTTTCCTGTTCTATATTTATGTGAATATTTGATTTTGTGGATAATGCCGCATACATTATCGACAATTAAACGATGAATTAATCATTAAAGAATGGTCAGACGATTTAAAAATAAATCACATAAATGAAAAAATTAATTGAAATACCAAAAACACTCTTCAAGCCCACACCATTTCTAAATAATAAAAGAATCGGTGGTAGAAAAACATTCATAGTTGATACAACCAAATTAGCGGATATTTAGATAATCGAATAATATGCAAATGAAATTAAATGATATGAATGATTCAACAGATATCATCCACCCCACACAGCATCCATATATGCAGTGAACCACCAAAGCAACACAGATAAATAGTATAATACAGATTGTGACAGATGATGGGAAAAAACCGAAAAACATGTGATTTAGATTAGACCAAATATGCTGATGATGAACAAATAAAATTCAATAATTCCATCCTATTTTCCACATAAATAAAAAAATCATTGAATTTTGGTTGCTTACAATTCGCTTATTTTCTACCCTCAATTGTGTTGTTGGGTAACAGGCCCAAAATACCAATATGAATTATATTACCGCCATTTGAATAAGAATATTCACTGTATAAATCATAATGTAATTGTTGGAATATCCATTATCATACTTGATTTATATAGCAATGCGGTCACCATATCCATTCCATATGGATGAGATAAATAGAATAGAATAATAAAAAGAGAAAGAAAAAGAAAACGTTCTATTACTGTTCAATTGGAAAGATCGATCTAATTCAGTTTTGGTGTCTCTTATTATAGTGGAAAGCATTAGTTCTTCTAAATAGCGAAACCATTCAACGTTTTACCATAAAACATATAGTGATATAAAATTCCTTTTTAGCAAATACATATAGGATTCCCCTCACAATATGGTAATTCATGTAATCATGTGCGTTATGGAGAAGGAAAGACTCATATCAAATACCAGAAAAAAAAAGAAGAGAAATATAATATTATTGGGTTATTAAGATGACAGATAAACAGTCGTAATAGTTGACTGAATGATTTGTCGTTCGTCCATTTAACTAGAAATAAAACGGTGGCTCCACAATTGTAATAATGCCTATTATGTTTCCGTTCATTATGTTCATTTCATATATTTCATAAGCTTGTGGGTTCATATTAAAAGACACAATAAAACCATAGAATTGTAATACAACAGCAGACTGAGAATGAAAAAGACTTCGAGAAACACACTGAAATAAATAAGTGGAACAAATTTGTTATTGTTATCATGGTAAATGTAGAATGGGGGAGCGATACCACCACCCCCACTAATAGCAAAATACATAATAAAAATTGCTATCATTAATTTCAGAAGAATTGGAATCAAAATCATTAGCATATCTTGACGTTTAAAATCACATAAAAGTTTGAAATCAATTATAAATAACTAAAAGTCAGGTAATTTAATCATTTCCGTATACGGTACAATACAAATTCTTATTATTGTTATCTAGATGTTGTACATTAGACAGGTAGAGATCATTATATACCTAAATGATGGGTATCGCCATTGAATAAATACAATCAAGTTCACCAATCAATCTGTTTATTATACAGTTTCAGTTATTTGTTATTTCTATTCAAAAACAACTAATTCTTTTTTATCATTATTCTTTATTCTCAATAAAATTAATGTCAAAAAACAAAAAAACAAAATGGATGTATATACCTTAAAATTCAATTTGTTTTATTTTTTATTCCTGTTCACAACGAGACTGGAATTCGACCAGAATACTAAGCTACTAAAAATATCATTATTTTGTTATTTTTGGATACTTTAATCAACCCCAATGCCAAAAGTTTTCCATTTCCCTTATGAAAATTTGGCGGACTTTCGTATTCTATTTTAACTTTCGTTTGGAGATTTATTAATAGAACTATATCTTTCCAATATCGTAAGGTGATTATGACAACGGTATTTTTTGATTATCTAGAAAAAGGAAAATTTTATGGGTGATTTTCTTTTATTTAAATAAGCTTGTTATGTTACCAGAACGACGTAAAAACATTATTTTTATCTTTTTTTGGTTTTAAATTTTTCTATTTACAGTAAAATGCATTAAATATTTACTACATACAAATTTAATAAGCCATCATAATAATGATGGCATCCATCAGTTGGGATCCTTTATTCTTGATGTATTTCATGTATGTTTTCTTTCTTTACTTTTCTTTTATTTATGTAATTTAAAAACGTTTATGTATTATTTACACTTTTGAATATTAATCGTTGATTATGATTTATTTTTATATACAAATAAGAATTTAAAATTTCATTCTTATTCCATTTGATATTTAATTATGAATTTTGTTATTATATTATGATTTATAATTTTATTAAAAAATATTCAGTTTAGATAATTTTTGTTTTTATTTATTTATGTTTACATTTATGATAATTAATATTCATATAATTATGAATTAGTGTTTATAACGAATATCGAAATTTATATTCTAACATTTTAGTTATAATTAACATGAATCACGTCAAATATCATTGACACATTTTTGTTTATGTTATTGAGCTCTTTGATTATTTTTTTTTTCTTTAATTTCAATTGAGCTTCTTTTTATTTGGTTGTATAACAAATAATGTAATTATCATGTCTTTTAATTTCGGTGTTCATTAAAAAATTTCATTTAAGTAATAAGAATTTCATGCAATTTTAAATGAATATAAAACAGAACCTTAAACATCATTAAACAGAACCCACATGTGTATTTATGTGAACAATAAAATGTCATGCGAGTTATTCCTATAATAAATGATTATAACATTTTTCTCGTTATCCAATTTATGTTGATTGATAAATGTACCATTACATCATTTGTAATAACAAACGAGAGTTAAATGAGATTCCATGATTTATGCTGTCAAATATCTCACATTATCTTGCACTGATTACAATCATCAGTGATTTATTTATTTTTTAACTTAATCAATTAACATAATCATTATTTCTATATTTATAATTGTTTGAATATTTAAATTTTCATTCTTTCTTTAAATACTACATAAAAGTCACATTGAGTTCATCATATTCATATCCTATGAATATTGGAGAAAGAGAGCCAAAATAAAATATTTTATTTCAATTTTATGTATTTAACCAATAAATCAATTGAAATATTTTCTTAGAAAATTATAATTAATTCACTCCTTTTTTTCATTTATGTTAGTTTTTATTATAAATTATTTATATTCATAATCATTCAGACGAGCATAATTTTATAATCACATACGTTCATATATTTAATTAAATTTAATGTTTGGCATTTCATTTATCCTTAAAATTGGACATTTAATATTCTTTTCTGGTATTTATATGCTTTGATATTAATGAAAACTATTGAATATAAAATTTAAACATGAAAATCAATAGAATAAATAAAATGCCGTTGTATTATAAAAACATTAATACAATTCATGAATATAATTTCCACACAATTGGGATTAAAAAACAAAAGCCGTTCACTGTTAATGGATTTTCAGTTATCATAAACACATAATCAAAGTTCATTTCCACCTGATAAAAAATAAATCATCAATTAATTTCCGTCGCTTAATATCTATAGCATTTAATCAGTTTTATTAAATGAGAAATTACAATTACTATTTTAGTCTTCTAATTTTAATTTCAGTTATATAAAAACAAACAAAAATATTTAAAAACGATTACATCAATTACATATGAACTGGTTATCTGGATATAATTGTAGTCAACTGTTGCAAAATGACACTGATGATGACCAAATTAATTGGACATGAGCTACTCGCATTTATTAAATTACCACCTGCACTTGGACCAGCTATGGAATAGAAACCAAATCAATTTAATTATAAACAATCTGACCAACCACAATAAAATCACTCAAACTTAATCGTATTCAATCCCTAATGAAATGAAACAAACTATCAACTATAGAACAACTCATAAATTCATAAATCAAATGATGTGAAAAGAATTTAATTAAAATACAGATCATTTACTCACAGCCAAATATAATGATTTGATTAAAACCAAAAACTAATTCAATGTCTATTAGTCACACGATGTTACAACAAAAACCAATAAACATGTTACTCCATTTAATTTCATATTATGCATCAATCAAAATGGAAAATTCACATTTTACAATTGATTACTCAATAATTTTATTTGTATATTCACCTTGGACACGATCTGCTCTTGAACTATTTGGTTTTCTTGATTCAAGTACTGATGTACCATGTGGTTTATCACCCTCAACACTTTCTTCATTACTCTTCCAATAGACAGATTCAATAGTTGCTAAACACTATAAAATTGACATGAACAATAATTAAGTGTCAGTGGTGTATACGAATTATACATGAATAACTACATTACATCTCACAAGAGTCCCTCTTTACTAATTTGAGATTCCCATTTAAATTTCAATATCCCAATATAACTATGGTTGGCTTACCTTCAATTTCATGTCACCATTAAAAAAATGCGATTGTTTTACACGAAATTCTAAACCTAACGTAGTTGTTTCTAATCCTTCACGTCCCGTTATAATTGGCGGATAATAACGTAAATCAGAACGATTCGCTTGTACACCATTTATGTACCATTTTAAATGGGTGGCAGGTTTTGAACGTCCAGACGTACAATTGACACGCACCTTGTCACCAATTTGATATCGAGGTCGGCCACCTGTAATACGTGGTCCTTCTTCTGGTAATGCTACAAACATTTTTAAATTGGAAAATCATTTTTTTTTAAACTTTATTTAATTTTCCCTTCAATCTACTGTTTTGCCAATCATTTTGTATATTGAAAAGTATCGACTCCCAAAATGAAATGTACGAGATGGAAATTTGGAAAGGAAAGAAAAAAAAAACAAAAACTTTTAAAACCACAAAGAATTGATGCTGGAAAACCACAAAATTGGATAAACAAAATTTTATTATTAAGAGAGTTTGCCATACACATAAAATCAGTAACAAGCCGTACTGAATGAGGTTTTCCATTTGATATAAACCCAATAAAACGATCAATGTTAACTTTAAGGTATTTCATCATAGGAAAAGATACAACACGGTATAATAATCTATGCACATGCCAATAGAATCAAAATGCACTACCATCATTCATAATATATAAAAGTTTAAAAGACGATACATACAGTACCAGTGAAATGGTTCAATGATTTATTCGCATAAATCAATTTTCTTCTAATATTATTGTACAAATATTTGGTTTTATTTACCGTTTGAATTTATGTGTTTTCCTTAGATCATATTTGTATTTTAAGGGAAATCCTGTGGCACTTTTACTATACCACATTCTCTATTGAGTGTTTTTTTTTGTTTCTTGTGTTGAATGCACAACTACACGCGCGCCTCATTTATTTTAACCAGAGAATCAGGGCAAAAAAGGAAAACTTTGATATCAAATGAATATTGGAGGTACCAAAAGTAGTACAGGAATGTTATAAAATTGAAATGAACGAATGACTTTACCTCTGTATATGGTTTCACATATCCTCTATTGTTTCAAATGAAATTGAAGGAAGTTTTTGTTTGTACGATAAATCATAAAGTTGGTTAAATTGCAGTACTTTTTTTTACCGAAACAAATGAATTTTTCTCATTCCAATATTTCTGTCTATTATTCATCATGTTTACCTCTGATAAGGTGTTTTCCATTAAATTCTTTTACATTTTTTCTTCTGTTTTAACTGCATTTATTATTAATTCACTACAACGTGGAATCAATAATTAAACAATGTGTATTCAAGTATCTTTATTAAAGCTATAATTACACGATAGCATAGCAGCTTTAAGTTTAATTTCATTCAATTTTCTCTCATTTACATGTAAACTTTTCTCTTTTGTGTAAAAGTCAGCATAAAATATTTCCTTTATTTTAACAAAGAGAAAAAAAAAATAACAGATTCCCATCTTGCATTGCATTCAGAATTGTTGAAGCATGTTATTGGCACTACTATTGTTGCCATACATATGGAATACTAAATAATAAAAAATTACATTGTATCACCAAGTTAATTCTTCGTTCGTATATAAAATGCATAAATTTCACTGTGGCATCTACACTCTCTTATGAGATTCATTGACCGTTTTAGTACACAATAAAGTGAAAATGATCTAAAGTGGATATTGAAAAATTAAGCCATTTCTATAGAGGATATTCAGAAAATATCTGCAAAGACTAGCATTTCTTTTGCATAATAGAATAGTCCTTCTTATATATAGTTAAGAAGAGCTCAACCAAACATAAGAGCCAATGTATCATTTTCATTGTCTTTCAATCTCTCTTTCTCTCTCTTTCTCTCTTAACATGTAGCACAGCATTTTTTCTCTTATGTGTCTTTAGCTTTTCATCTCAATGTTTTTCTTCTGTGAAAAATCTTCAGATTTTCTAATATTCTAGTAACGCATCATCGTACTCAAGTGTACTCAGTAATGATAACAATTTACCGATAAAGTGGTTCTATGTAGTTTTAACACAAAACGGAGTCTTTACTTTTCATTTATATACACATCATTCTATCGTTAACAACGTATGCTTACCAACAACTATCATATCACCATGATTTGAGACGGTTTGAAAAGACGGCGCTTCAGCTGATACTTCACATCGATATCGTCCTGATGTTGTTAAACCAACTGATTTTAATACAACACTAACATCAGTTGAATTATGAGCCTTTATATTTTTGTTTTAATAAAATAGAACAAATTTCAAGAGGAAAATACAGAAATAAAAGAGGAATAAATTAAAACAATTAATAATTCATATTCAATTCACACATCTTATTAAATGTTACATGATGACGATGATCATGATAACAAAAACCAAAGTGATAATTGTTACACACTACCAACTAACTTACATCAACATTGATTCCATTTAATGGAAATACTAATGCTGGTGGCATATCTCTTGGCACATAACGATAAAATTCATTACCATCCTTATACCATTTAACTGAATATAAAACATCACCATCCAAATCATATTTACATCCAAGTCTAACCGTTGTATTACGTATCACATGTTCGGGTATTTTAAATTCAGTTAATTGTAACCCAATTACATAAGCTGCAAATATAAAATGTATACCATCAAGTCAATTAGAATAGGATACCAATTAAATAAAATACATTTCAACACGTTTTTCATTAAAAAATTTATATAAACCATTCTATCATGGCGTTAAACATTAACTTAACTTAAATACTACAATCTCAATATAAAAACAAAAAAATTTTTTCTTATCTGTTGGTTGTGCGGCTTCTACTTATATAATGATAATTATTATAATAAGGTATCACAAAGAAATGAATTTAATATAAAAAAAAGGTCAAAAGAATCAACTTATCTCGCCTTCGTCATGACACGAATTTCATATATAAAAACCATTTGAAATCTAATCCCAAGACAGTGAGAAAATTCCAAAAATTTTTCAACTTTTAATGAAACCAAAAAAAGATTTACATTCACCAGTCGCAAAAGAAGTAAAAAATTAACCAACAGTGTTGGATGCAAATTTTTTTTTCTCTGCAATTGAAATAAAAAACACTTTGGTCTTTTTTACTCGTGTAATTTTCAACGGAAAGGAAAATATTTTTGCGGTTTATTGTAAACCTCGACCAGGAAAAAATTTACCAAAAAAAAAAAAAAGAGTTATCCGTTGAATATCATCAGAATCAAACTGTAAAATATTTAGTTGTCTCTTGGTACTCTTCGTTGGTTCGGTGACTCTTATGGATAACAGTTAATTTGGTTTTTAACACAATGAGATCAGGATTATGCATAAATCGAAAGAATAAAAAAAAAATTCTCCAGTCAACATAGACCGAGTAATGAAAAGTGGTCATTTCATGTTTTTGTAATATTATTAGAAGCACGTAATTTCATCGTTTCACTTCATAAACAAAGTGCCCACAAGAATATTCAAAATAGGAAAATAAAAAAGAAAACATTTACCATTTCTTCATAATAAAAGTAATCCAACAGTTACACATTTTCACACAATTTTCACTGTCATAATTACTGGTGTATCCATGAATTTAAATCATATCTCTCAAACTTTAGTGACACCCTGCCAACAACTACCAATGAATGACACAACAATCTACAACAAAAAATCCAAAAGATGAACAACATCACTTTTTTCTATGAACAAAAGTGGACAGTAACCCAATGAGAATTCTTATATGGATGATGTGGATTGCTTCACGGGTACAATTGAATAATGAACCTAACTCTCTAAGGAGTAATACGACCGCCATCAATACCACAACCATTTCACTTCACTTTATCCTCAACAACAACAGCAGCCAGTGTCCGTATACTGTTGATAAGCGATTAAAAGGTTGGTCGTCCAAAGAAAATTTGATTAGATGGGATTCAACACCGCGGGGATTCACAAACGTTAATGAGGACATGACGAAAATCTAATTGGAATCCAAATACGTGACGTTAATTTACACTCCGAATGGCACATAAAATACTAAATGTGGATCTCAGCATCCAAAACAAAAATTCATAGCCAAAGTCAATTGACACACTCATTTCCTTGTAGTTTCTTCTTTTTCATTTGACCATTATATTCAATAACTTGTTCTCATCTGGTTAAAATTCAACTTCAAGATAAATTAAATCTATTGCCATTCAACAGTACTCAGATAAAGTAAACTATCAATTCATTTTTTGAAATTCAGAATAAATCAGTAACAAAATGCTAATGGCATTTCATAGTATACGATACAACGAGTTTAAAGTTCTTCAACGTCTTATCAATTTCAACATACCAATCACTAATCGAATGTTTAAACATTTCAATACACATTGCATTCATCCATATGCATATTTATCATTATCGATTACTCCCAACTATATTTATTAAATATTTATTTACTTCTGATGGTCTTATAAAAGGTAAAGAAATGAAAATACTAATCGATGAATCAATATTGATTCATTTGCTGCTGCACAAATGGCTTCAGCGTAAATAGTTAAACCAATAACAAATTATACGGGAGAATGTAATCAATTCCACCATCAATATCATGATATGGATAAATGGATTCATCTGAAAATGTTAAAAGAACCCATAGATTCTATAATACTAATAACAAAATAATTAATGATTTCATCATTATTATTTGCATGCCGTTTACCTATAGCTCAATTCCATTATGAATTAAATGGAATTATGACGCACTTTTTAGTCCTAATAGATAATCACACCTGGCTCACTGATTGCGTGTATTTAACATTCATAACCGTCTAGTCTTAGGTAATACTGTGGCATGAGTTTTAACGTGTGAATTTAAAATAACGAATACAAAATAAAATGAAAACATGCCGTATACCAATAGCCATATGGACGTTTTTTTAATAGACGCGTGCCTTAGCGTGAGCCATATAAAAAAAAAACCGAAAAAAAGGATATCAAAAACAGATAATCAATATGAGAAAAGGTGCAGCCACGAACCGAATAAAAATCCATTAGTTTAATCGTATCTGTTACTTCTTTCTTTGGAATACAAAATCAACTGATTTATTATCTCTGTGTTCAATCGTTTCTTCGCCTTTACTACATTATTGTTAAAATCAATTCATAATGATTGTTCGTTTATTTAACATAATCCATATGATTTCTTTATCAACTATAGTGTTTTTATCCAAAGAAATTCATCATCCCAAATGGTAAATTGATTTATACGGCAAATCAGTGATTTGAAGTATCAGTCATTTGCATAGACCCAAAGGACATATAAAATTCTTTACTGTTTTCCATCACTCCTCCCCATCATATCTCTATTTGTACAAATCCTGACCATAGTAAACTAAAGAACATAGAAAATATTCATGAAATCTTATCCCAAATATTCTAAAGTAAAATGACAATCAGATAAGAGTTTGATTTTCTCTTAAACTTTCTATTTTCTTCTCACTCTCTCTCTCTCTGTCACATTATCGCTAGTTTTCTTTCACTACTTAAGGTGAACACTATATTTGGCACATCACTTACATTGAATAGAACTTTTATCCAAACAACAACAAACGAAAAGAAATATCATACACACTGAATACTATTTCCTTTCATACATTTGATATCCCAATAATGGGTAAGATGGATTCAACTAAAGATGGTGTGGTAATATCACTGCTTCAAGCAGTTTGTTTAGCATCAAGTGAGAAGTAAACATATTTTGAAGACTTTGTTGGTTACATTTTCTTTTTCCACCATTTATATATGTTTGTACATACACATTTTCTCATCGGTTGTTACCATAGACTATAGAGTGAGTAATATGAAAAGAACCAAAAATAAAAATAAGATCCAAGAAAAACATCAGTTTCGACGAGATGCAATTTAGATAATAAATATTTTCTTCAAGTGTCAAAGGAAATGTTTTTCCAAGTACTTAATGGTATCACCTTTGGCCAGTCTTCTCTTTACGATGCTCCACTTTATAGATATACAACTTCACATTGAATGACATAACTTTAACGGATATAGTTAAATGATGTGCTAAACGGTGTATTAAAATAATGTGAAAAAATACACTTCAAGAGATCAGTGAAAACGAATATTTATTGAAGCGGATACAATCTATTCTTCTACAGTCAAGAAGCAAGCAGTGTTTTCAGAATCAACATGGTTATTATTTCATGCCATCAAAGTTAGTTGGTCCAACAAATGATGATGTTCTAAAAATAACTTCAGTCACATCAAATGATGACAACATAACAAAAAATTTACTTTTTCATCTTCGCTCTTTATTGAATTAATCTGTTCAATTTTTCAAATAAAAATAAAATTAAACCCCAACAATTGGCCCAATTAGCTAAATTACAAACAAGGATACGCAAAATACAGGGGAATGACGTTTTCAAAATTGAAAAAAAATTCAAATATTCGAAGGTCAGCCATAACAACATGGCTGGTAAAAAACCAATCATGCTAATGGCAAATTCATCAATTCATTGAATTTCATCAACCCCTAATCCATTGCCTGGCCATACAACGGACACGAATATTTACTTGTAGACTAGACTTTGAAATTCTATTCATTTTTTCTCCATGAAATTACATATTTCAAATACAATAAAATGATTCTCAAATTGAAAAGAGTCTACAAATGAATTCTACTTTTAGTCTGAACCAACAACAGATAAAAAATTATTCGTATTCAATTGAATTCCCCTCTTCATTTTTCAATTGTTACGAATTGAAAATTTTCATTCGTCTTTTACTATCAATAAAGGAAAAATGGAAAAATCTATATTTCCTTGTTCTTTATAATATTGAAAACCAATGTAATAACAACAAAGAAAGTAATACAAAGTTATTCAACTTAAAATTCAGTTTGGCCCCCAAATCAATTCATAATTTTGATATAGAGTTTTATTATCTATAAAAAGAAAATGGGAAAATTATGTCATTTTCATTGAAAATTCTATAACCAAAAACATACATTTTACAGTAAAATCCTTTATAACTTATAACGCGAAGTAATCAAATTGTACAGTTCCATAAATTTAAGTTCTCAATTATAATCACTAAATGACTTACGAACAAACCAAATGAACATACATACATAGTTTTCCATTAAAACTTCAATACCGAAAGACGATGTTAAATTGAAGACATAACAACAGTAGTAATGCATAAATGCACGATGCACCATAGAAATCAAAATATCTAAAATTGCTCTAGTTTTCCATATTCAAACGTAACTAAGATAAATAAATTCATATGGAAAAACTTTTATTCAAGCGATACAACAAATTGGTTTTACCTTTGTATTCAAATGAAAGAAATAGACTTAAATTATTTTCCAGAATCCACAACAACACAAGTTGAATTAAGATTATGGTTAATGTTTATCAAATATAAACGAAGAAAATATTCTATTTAAAATGCCTTCAACTGAAAAACCGAAAAACAACAACCGAATAAAATGTTGTCGGTATATGTGTATGATCACTACATTTCATCCAGCATCTAGTAATAGACAACAACAACAACAGCAACACACAACATGAATAGGAATTATACAATTATGCGATAAGAAATACACAACCGATTTTATTCATCTCATAGCAAAAACCAACATACTCTTATAGATTGCTGAGTATTTTCCCTAAAACCGACTATAAATCATAAGGATGTGTGTATGCAACTTTTATTTCCTTCTCAGTTGTTGTTGTTGTTGCTTTTTTCTTTCATTTTTCCTTTTTTTTGTTATTTAGGAAAAACGGTAAACCATCGGTAACCAAAGTATTTAATTCATTTTAGGTAAACGCAAAAACGCGATATGTTAAAATTTATGCGGTGTTATGCT
This sequence comes from Coboldia fuscipes, assembly GCA_001014335.1. Classification (NCBI taxonomy): domain Eukaryota; kingdom Metazoa; phylum Arthropoda; class Insecta; order Diptera; family Scatopsidae; genus Coboldia; species Coboldia fuscipes. The sequence continues at coordinate 45,624 of JXOR01000924.1, read as the reverse complement.
TTAAAATAGAAGATACTTTCTCTCTTTTGTATACCGCTATTTGACTACTGACTCATTTCCACCAAATACACAAATAAAATACCATATACCACCGTATAAAGGAGTTGTTCCAAAACACACTGTTATATTTTATTTAAATTGTACTTGTTGTTTTTGCTCTTCTTTACTGATTTTATGAGTAAAGAAGTAGAAACAGAGAAATACGTAAACGTAAAGGAATATAAATTAGCATAACTAAATTTGCATATCCTCTTTGTGGTAACCAGAGTTTTAAAATATACAGAACCAAAAATACAACACAACAGTAGAAAGAGATAGTTTAAAAGAATATTATACCGGCGTGTGTTTAAATGCACTCAAGCTTGGACTATCGAATCGCGGACGTTGTTTTAGCCATATACACACACACACAATAACAATATTATGCAAATTACATAAATTTAAACCACTTCAGATATAAATTATGTTTCAATGTGCAACCGTATAAATAGAAACGATATAACGAATTGTATTAAATATACTCTGTACTTTATGGTATCAGATTGCAATAGAAGAATTTACATCATATTATAGTTGGTATACAAGTGACCAAAATAAAAATTAAAAGAGACACACACAACAAATATCACAAACAAAAATCCATAGCAAAAATAATACGTAAATTAGCGTTATGTGAATGCTGCTGCGCTACAAACCAAATGAATATGAGAAATTATATTTTTGTGTAATCATAATATTCATAAATTACCATATTATAATCTATTTGAATTCAAGTAGGATAATGAACCATTATATGCATTAATTTAGTATTATGATAATTGAGCTCTGGTTTAACAGAATGCTTAATATTATATTCCTTTTCAACTATAAAATACATTAATAATTTCAGTTGATTTGGTGTACACAATTCATGTAATCAGATTTGAATACCAACAACAACAACAACAACACCACAGCGGCAGTCCATTCTATCCACAGTCCGCAACTGTTTCAAATTGGTAACACCTTTAATAGAATCACTAGTTACGCTGGATGTACAGTACCAATTCACCTAACTACTGTGGCTATTCAAAGATCACGTAATTCTTAATAACTTCTAATTGGTTTTTATTATTACTCTCTTTTAGTGTTCCTATATCGATGACAACTTGATGGTCAAAGTTTTTCTTTTTTTTTCATTTCGTTTTCTTAACTAAAATCCATCGGATATTACTTACAAATTATTAATGGCAAAAAATTGTACAAAGATAATATGCTGCGTGATTTAAAACTTTTTTAACAAATTATATCTGGTGAATGCCATAACAAATAATTTAAAAGAATTATAATTGACATGGTGAGTGAGTAATTAAAGTCACACTTTCTTTTGATGAGGTTGTAAAGAAAATACCGTTCCCTCATGTAATTTCATTCATTTTGCATTTAAATTGACGTTCAAAACGAATAAATTAAACACAACCAAAAGGTAAATATTTCTCGTCGAAACTAAAAATAACGTTCAATTAAATCCACTTCATATTCTACTGTTGTCTACCTAATAGACGCTGAATTTATAAATTCATAAATCGATAATAATGGCCATTAATTATCATTTCGAATAATTATTGGAAACGAATCATTTATTGATTTATTATTCAATTGTGATGGTGAAAAATGATAACGATGTTTAATGAATTAACTACCCATAATTTAAAAGCATCGATATTTTTGATATTACATTCTCCCTACAAATTTACTGAATTCACAAAATATAATTAAATTCTCACATTTCTTTACAGTTTTACCATTTTAATATTAACACCATCTCAATTTGGTTCGATTGGTTTGGTATTATCAAATGAAAAAAAAAAATATACAACACACAAATAAAATAAAACAGATAAAAATCGTCAGTATATCTAAATATTTTTCAATTATACCAATGAAACACTTGTTAGAGTACTAATTTAATACCACACCATTACCAAATATAAACGATTTACCCATTGTACTATGTCCTTAATACTATTATATTACCATCATCCTACATCCAACAATTTTATCATAATCGTCTACCACGATAAATATTTTGAACGGAATTCCATTCAATGATACTCATTCGTATCTCATTTATTAATAATTCTGGTGTGTTCATAATTCAGAGTGAATTATATTTAGTCAGTTATCAGAGTAGTCGAATGTTAGGCGGTATCACTAATAAACAATACAGCAGTTTCCATTCCCTCTTTTCAGATAACAATATTAAGATTAATTTTACGAATTGATAATCTTCTCTATTATGATAATTTTTTTCCCATTCCGAAATCGAGAATAATAAACCATCGAATTGAGAGGAAATGAAGGTGAGAGAGACATTTTATACAATTCATCATACCCCATACACACAATAAAATCATATAATTTATATGCTAAATACCTTCAATAGCAAGAAGGTATAAATATTAAGATATCAACCCCTTAAATCTTAACTACATCACACTTGATTCAATTATATGAAACCATATCCATAGATTATTTAATGAGCATAATCATTTATAATTCAATTCTTTTTTATACCGTCATTATTCTTGATATCTTTTATAATTAATTTTATTCAAAATTCGTAGCACGATTTAGAGATATTTCCTACAAAGTCAATTTGTCAAATTCAGTCAATTTTTTCCTCGTCTTCTGTTTCAGATTTCCATTGGATAATAAAAGAAAAGGGAAAATTTATGATTCCGAATATATTTTTTTGTTATTGTCGAATTAGAATAAAAGGAAATTTTATTGATTTAATATAGAGACAGTTGGTTAAATATGATCGATCGATTTTCTTGTGGTTTACAGTTTTTTCTTTTTGTTCGCATTAGCAATTTTCAAGCATGTCATCAGTTACAGAATTACTATGAATGGTAAAACGAAACAGCAGATTAAACTCAACCCTTTCACTCAAAACATTAATCGAACGTAAATGTTAAAATATTTTCTTTGAAAAACCAAAATTTTCTCAGTTATTAATAGATCCTGTAAAAGGTCTATTCAACGGTAAATTAATCTATAACTCAAGGCAAATATCATTCGATGATTGAAATCACATTGATATTTTTACGATATTAACATTTTCATAAAATAGATTAATATACTTTGTGTATGCTCCCCAAAAAGGACTATTGTGAAAAGAGATGACATTAGCCTAAGAACTCAATACTTTTGTTAGAGAGATAGGCCTTTACAAAAAAAATAAATAAATATGAGAGAACATACCCATGGAAGCATAAAAAAGAAAACATAAACTCATATTAAATTCAACGTAAACCACTATAGCATAATGAAAGCTCCTCTTTTTTTCCATCCACATCAACTGAATAGAGAATGGAATATCTGCAGTTGTCTGGTCTCTTCTTCATCCAACATAAAGCGAGATTATTAAACTGTATGGCTATACACTCGTCTTATTCACATTATAATGGTCTCATTGTATAACATAACCGGCCTCGCTTTTCTATTCAGAGTGTCATAACAAATGATTATGTCAATTGCCACCACTGTCTATGCCACCTACATCAACCGCCTAACAAATTTTAGTCCATTAAGTGGTTATATGACCATAAATGGTATATTTATTCAACATCAAATTTCTATGTTGATTATAGACAAACGGCAAAACGTAAAATTCTTTAACTTTGTTATGCTTTATTATTCACTCAATTCACTGTTCTCGTTTACTTCAGCATATAAATGATTTTGTATTCTACTTATTCTCTGTTTTCTTCTCAACTTATTTCTTTCTTTATGAACTTCAATGAAACATATCCAATTAGTTGATGAACTAAGAATCTCATTAAGTGGCACCTAGTTGTCTACTGTTGTATTATTACCATTATTCCCATTTGGTTTCATTAAATGCATTCACAGCCACATAATTATACAACCAATGATGTATTTAGTAGAATTATGATGAACCATTTAAATTGTTTGTAGGAAACATTCAATTCAAGTGCTCTCATATAATAGAATAAAATTGAGGGAAGGAGATAAACACAGAACACAATAAGAAATGCATAAAAATAAAAGTGGCAAAGTAACGAAAGGATATGAAAGAGATTAGCATTGTTATAAGATTACAGAAACATTAGTGTCGTTAATGTCAGATTGTTCACTTTACTATTACCGTTGATTTGTATTCATTTATTTGTTATATGAATTTTCTCCTTTTTTCCATTTGTCAGATAAAGAAATTATATAAATTTTTTCCTTCTTCTGTTGCAGGAGTAATTCAACAACAATGTTTCACATATTTATTATACGTTAAATGAATGACAGTTCCCTTTACTCCATCCTACCTGAGTGTTAACATATTACATATACAGTCACTCAATGGATTTTATATGCATATAACATATCAAAACTACACAAGCTTTCCATTACGTAAACTCTTCTTTTTTTTTCTTCCTTCACTCTTCCTTGCCAATGCCATATGAATTTATGATTATAATTTAAGTAAAACGAATGAGCAGGTGTTGCTTAGATATATTTAATTTTTTTCGTTACTTGTTTCTTTCACTTTACCCATGTCATATATACGTGATATGTTTTTGTTGTCTTATATTACTTCTTTTTTAGTCGCCTCCTGTTAAACACCAGTGAGTGGTATTCTTTTTCTACTTTTAACTCTTCTAAAACGTGTTGAAAAATGGAAATATGTCAGACGAAGGTAATAGCAATGCCATGTAAATACTCAAGAATACTAGAGAAGAAAATGAAAAGCAGCAAAGGATTATAATCATGCAATTTGGTTCAGCAAATGGTATATATTAGCCACGGTATTCTATATCACATATTCATATTATGCATGTGACACTTAAGCTAGTGATACTATTAGAATGTTGTTATTTATTTAACATAAAACATACGTCATTTCTTATGCATAATTTTAGACGTATACACTGATATACGCTACGGGTAAAGTGATGACGACAATAAAGAAACATTCTGTATATTGGTGAATAACAACCGTAAATAATAACAAAACAGTTATGATATATGTCGTCTTTTTGGATAAATTTAATCCATAGTAACCACTTTAACAAGAAAAAAATCACCCGTCCCATGTCATTTAGTTTCAACATGAAAAAGAATAACCGACCATTTCAATTATAGAGCTTTGACTTTTTTCCTACTTGGCTCCCTTTAATTTTCACCGGCATTTTCTATCCTTCCATTCAAACTGAAGCACGATATTAGCATGCTAAATTACTCATTTTATAAAAGCAGAAAATTGTACTTTTGAATCAATTTTATATTAAATTGTCCCAAATATGCCAGCTAAACATTTTCATTTTTCAACAAAACTTAACATTTTCTTTAGACCGAGCCACAACTGTATTTGTGGTCCTAAGAAATTCCATATTGGTTATGGTTTCATTGTTTTCTTTTATATTTCTCCATTATTTACATTTCCGAAATACCGGCGCTCACATAAAAACATATAAACTAATTCATTTGTAAAGTATGCACATAAATTATCCAATTGTAGAAGCAAAACTCCATACTTCCTCCAAATAAACGATATAAAAGAGACGAAAAAAATACACTCATACAAACTGTTTAACAAAACAACGACCAAAGATGAGTCAAAGAAAATACAATTCACAAGATGAGAATTTTCCTCATATTTATTTTCATTTAACAAACGAATGAGTAAAATATTGTTTCACAGTTTTCCATGACTTTAACTCGATGTTTTCTTATTAAAACCAAATAATATGTAATATGCTCTCGGGTTTTCCTTAACTGTATGTGATGTTGTTCTTTCAATTTCAGCTTTTCTTCTTCACACACTAAAAGCAACCACAGACGCCCAGAGTGTACAACAACAATATGTTATTTTAAGAGGATTTATTAGCACGTTATGTAAACGAACGACCAATAAAGAATGAAAAAGCTAACAATTTACTATTATTCTAATATTCCATTAATTGAATTGCAATATAAGTAGTTTTAGTACCATGGCTAGACAGTAACAAGAAGAACTTTAAACACATTTTAGGTGCTATGGCCTTTTTATATGAATTATGCAATAGAGCGTACAGTTAAGTACTCCATGTGGTTAAAAGACATTTCGATAACTATCATTTTAGTGTTTTCTAATTGATGTAGATGATAATGTTTCTTAATACTCTCAATCCCAATCTCCAAAAGACCCCTTTCTCTTATCGCCCAAAGATAAAAAAATTTACTTCATCACTCTGTTTCCTTGTTACTCAACACCCACCATTCACCACCAGACAATTCAAATAGCACATAGACCAAAAGATTCAAATTGATAAATTGAATCCATTGAATCTTTTAAATAAACTACACACCATAATCGTTTCGAATCACTTAATGTTTGTGCTCTTATGATTATATCAATTTTGGGTTATTTTACCGTATCTCATATACACTAACTATACCATCCACCTACAGTGTGGATATGAAAAACAAGACTCATAAGTGAATGAATGGCAAAAAACATGCCATTATCCAAACGGATATTACCCTCAATCAGAAGGACAGTGAATACGCGAGCTTAAGGTATTTTCAGTAAGCAACAATCAACTCTTATTGTAATGTAGGAAGTAAAGAAAAATATTAAATAAAAACGAATAACATCAACATCACATGAGGAGATTTTTTCCGATTTTCTTTTTTAGTTCTTTATGTTTTTCTTGTTTCATTTTGCTTACTATTCTGCTTTTCATATTACCCAACCAAAATAAAAGAATAGAAAAAGACACTTAAATAAAATTACCCCCTTTATTCGTTTGTCTTTCGCCATACATAACAATACGCATCATTTTGATGAGGGACATTTCAAGTCCTTTTCACATTTTCATTTTTTTTTTGTTCTGTTGTGTTCATCTGAATTGTGCCGAAACAGAGTATACCCAAGGATTTAGTGTTGTTTATGCAATGAAAATCAAACCTCTTATACACGTTAAATTCAACTAAATCGGTTGGGTAAAATGAGAGGTTTCTCATTATATAATGCCAGTTGATGTTCCCGGCTCAATAGTAATGCCATTCATTTTTATCCATTGCCCTTATGGCACACGACACACAATATCAACAATCAATGGGTAGTTACAATTTAGAAAATCCAAGAGTAAATTAAAATAAACATCACTTAAACATTAAAGAATATGAACATCNAATTTAGAAAATCCAAGAGTAAATTAAAATAAGCATCACTTAAACATTAAAGAATATGAACATACCCGACTAGAGTTATAGTAGCATCCTTACAACCCACTCACAATAGAAGAGACGTTATTTGATGTTGTATTGATTTTGGAATTTTCCAAGTTATTTTACGATTATTTTCCAATGATTATAATGGTCATTACAATTGGTTTAGGTAGAAGTATAATATTTAGCGACAACAACATTGAATCACAGTAAATAGAACCCCATGAATGGCACATAAGAAACCGGGGAAAAATCCGTTATAGTATGTACCATTAAAGACAATTTGATTGTATTGCTTTAACATGAATTTTATGTTCGATAATATAAATGCATCGTTTAGAGGTAAAGTGGTTTTTATTGTTATCGTTAATTTAGATTTATTTTTATTCGTAATGGATATTAGTTTATATTTATAATTTCCCAATCAATTAGTATATCTTTCTTCGTTACGTATTCATACGAATATCAGTTTAATTGTAATATCATTCTAATGATTAGTAATTCAATACAATTTTAAAATCATTTAATTTGAGGGAAATTGGATTATTACAAAATTCACTCTAATGTTTTAATGCCTCAAATAAATTATATCGATTGTTATTAAATTGATATTGATAGATATGAACAAATACGAATATCCAATTAATTGATTACTATTTATCCAAACATTTAATTCAAATTTCATGATATACATACACATAGATAATATCAATCCTAGTGAAACATAATAATGAAATTAAGTTCCTAGTTGGTAGTACAACATTAGGAAATTTATTGAATTAAAATTTAATTCATAATATTTTCATTACACAATATGAATGATAACCAAATATTTATGTACAGAAATATATGTTTCTCATGAAGTAGTTTCTGAATCAATTCCAATAGTTTTGTTACACAATATCGTTGGAAATATTTTAGCATGCCACTAGTCTTTTCTTACACAATATATTGTGCAACATAACTATAATCCGATTTTGACTCATTATAAATTCTAAGAACATAACATGCTGTACACGAATTCTTTATTAATATTTAAGTGCATTGCATCGGTGGATTTGGAATAATCCTACATCTGGTTGAACTAAGATAACCTTTTTTTCATCTATCTCTCTTTCTCAATCCCCGAGATTCATCTTGTTACTTCCACATATTATAACCACAACCGAATAATCATAGCTAGATAATTTAAAAACGTTTCAAAAATGTTAAATAAAAAACTATAATTTACTGGTCAGCAGTATTAAATTATTCGTGAACGTTATTATCAAATTGTAAATGTGAATGAACTGTTATTCCCTTATATCAAATAACATTCGAAATTATAGAAGGAATGAATATTGAAATTGTAACATACAAATAAAAATTTATACTGAAAACAACGTATAAACTGAATCTTTTAAATAATTTTTTTTTATTTTAAATTATGTAAAAAAAAATGAAACAAAGTTAACGTACATTTGACGCATACATAATATTCGGGTCAACATAAAAGTAGAAGGCAAGAATATGTAAAATAAATGAATATCATACTGTATCCAAGGTTCTGTGTTTATACCAAATACCCGGATAACACACATCCACTATCATAGTTTATGTTCATAAGTCGAATATAAATTGAATACTCTTACATATGTGAATACGTAAATTGAGCATAAAAGGATATTGCACCTTTATTGAAATATCAGACAGAAACCCCAATCCAGATTGAGGGTGTAATGTACATCTGATAATACTCTTCCCTACCTACACACACTGACTTCATTTATTGCTACTGTTATTGCCATATTAGCCATTCGATGTCCAACTACCTTTCCTATTGAATTTTCATACATAAAATTTCATTCGTTTATGGAAAACTCTCTACAACGTTTTAATAACTGTCCTACGCTCACCAATTCAAATGATGAATAAACAAATACATCATCTATACACACATCAATTGAACGGAAAAATCTTTCAAAAAAAGAAAATGAGAAAAAAAAAGAAACATTTAATAAAATCCAATTTCCTATGTCACTGAAATTTGTCTACTTTCTCATAAAAAAAATAAAATTTTCATGATTTCCCAACATAATTTTTTATCTACTAGAATGCTCGATCAAGTAAAACATGAAAATCAATAAAATTGATTCACTGTTAATAAACCGACAAAAACGACAAACCAACATTATGAAAAAAAGTTAACGGCCCAAAACAATTTTTAATGAGAATATTTAATTTAAAATTGAATGCCCATAGTTTTATTTACAATTAAACTATTACTTTAAAAAGGAATTATTATATTGACCTTCTACTTCTTTTCTAAAACAATAGAAAAAGCGTAGCTTCATTAGAAACAATTTGTTACACAATCCATTCCCTAAATATGTTGGCCACATAACAAGGTGTCCTTACCCTCATAAAAACCAATTCACATTAATTTCTTTCCACACCCACCCAGAATTATTAAAGAATTTAAAAGAAACTTTTAAATACCGTGAATACTTAATCAACGACTCGTTTTTTTTCCATCTCATTATACGTTTCTTTGGAGCGCCTTTAGCAATCATTTCATTACGAAAAGGGTGCATTATTCATTACTACTTCGACCATAAATTGAACACGTTAATTTCTTTTTTTTCTTTTCCATTCTCCACCAAAAAGATTTAAATCAGGATTTTTTTTAAACCGGTGAAAGAAACAGATGAATAAAAAAAAACAGCCATTTCAATTACTTTTGAAGAAAATCGGTAATGGTTTCTATATGACCCACGGACGATATCCAACCTCAACAGCAGCAATGTAATTAACTGCATGCAATCTAAAAGCACACGATGTAACACACTATAATCATTCCATTTTTTTTTCTATCATAGACGGTGTCAAGTACAGTAATAAGAATTTTCCACCCAGGGCACAACCAAATGGTTACATTAAAATTATCACTTCAAAAAAAAAATATTGGCATTTGAAAACATTCTACCAAACTAAATTAGTTAAAAAAAAAACCACTACTAACATAATTTCATTTAATGTCTGGCTCATGATAAAAGACCAATCAATAAAGCGCAACATATACATGACAGTACAATTTATTTTTTGTACAACTGTATACTCTATTACATAAAAATAACCAATAATCATCAACAAAGAACCGTACATGGTATTTTAATTAATTTACATTTAATGCATATCAACGATGGAAATAGGATTTGAATAAAAAAGAAAGCCGAATATACATACAACACCATCTTTTATCGTCAAATTAACCAAATAACGCGCAATATTCACCAGGAATTATTCTATCATGATAAACGATGAATTATTTGTTCATTATTTGTATATCAAAATCAAATAGAAATTAAATTAGAAAATGTAATTTGTATCATAAAAATGGATAATTTTCATTCAAGTTTTACTTGCTAAATTTTGTATACATATTCAACACATCATCTCATCTCATTTAAGTAACATTCACCATTACCATCATCTACCAACAAAATAAGATTCCAAATGTTGTATGACTATTCAAGGTATTATGTTCTGCTTCCGAACAATATTCAATGTAATGAATTTCGAAAAGATTGTAGAAGCCGCACAAACACACAGTTAGTCAAGGTAAATATAATTATAAAATATAAATGAGTATATTAAACATACCCTTAATTATAAAGAAAAAGTAGATTATCCTAACGTAAGTATTCATTATTCCAAATATATATTATGTTGTAAATACACAGTATGAGGTATCATCTAACGTATTATACAATTTTCATCTCTGTCTTAAACGTAGATATTCAGTATACATTTCAGTATCAAACAAAAATATTAAAGTTTATTCTCTTTATTTTATTTTAGTTAATCTTCCTATATTACACAGGATACTGAATTTATCTTTATTCTTAAAGGAAAATATTCACAAGCTGAAACAGGAATAATTTCATTTGGCATCACTCAACTTCATAAAATTTATTTTTCCATCATTTAACTCCCAATGGGGGTTGTAACTATATTTTAATAAAATTTTCCAGTTATTAATTAATGTAATGTTTAGTGTACATCATATACAATTCATTCACTCATATCCCACAACATGGTATAAACACATTAAGTAATTAAATCTTACTATTTCCATAAACATAAAACAGCACATTATTCATTGCATTTTCAGTGCATTTGAAAAAAAAAACCCCAAACGTTTAATAACACACACATATACATTTAGATGTACTTTGATATCTCTTAATATCAGTGCATTATTTCATACATTTTATGAAACATCTTATGAGCTTTATACATCATTCACATATAAACCAACATTCAATTAATATTTCTTCTTATCGATGAATAATATAAATTAAAGGATTTCATTAAAATGTCCATAATATCTGTATAATGCAGAACATAATAACTGCTTTTGATTTTATTCACACATTTCCTCTATAAGTTTGCAATTTTAAATAACACGATTATTTTAAACACAAACATCAAACTGAATCTTACGTTTCTCAAAAAACTTCAAGTACTTTATAAATTATCTCTTTCAAAACTAATAATAAGATTTTCCCTTTAAAACTAATACGATTTTTGGGGAAAATTTTCCAAGTTTTTAATTTTTTTTTTCCACTCTGACGTTGACTACGAACTTTGTAAAATGTAGAAACACAACTTTTTTTCTATATCTAAATTCAGGCCAATTAAAATCACATAAAATCCAAGGAAAATAAATTCCATTCAAGCCAACAAGAGAAAAATAAAAGACTGTTTAATATGTTTCGTAAAATTTTATCCAACTTATGGTACTGCACATTTTCACCGATATTAACTGTATAACTGTCATCAAAACCACTTCGTTTGCTTGTTACCAACGAACTGGTTATGAAAATCAACCTACCAAACAGTGTCAAGACTGGAGAATCATAATGTACTCTCTACTGTATGCCAGCAGCAAGCAGCATAGATTCTTAATACTATTTATGTTGTGTGTTCATTCACAATATTGAAACATTCAAATGAATTGAACCTAACAGCGAGTTTGCGTTCCCATCTCTCTTATCCAACTGTTGTTGGACATTGTCTCCATGTCTCTAGTGCATTGAATAATAACAGTACAAAAGTAATAGACAGTGTGCCCGGATAAGAACGAAGAATCGTTTACCAAATATATTCGTCCCCTTTTTTTCGGAGTTTAAAAACGTTACATCGACTTGATTTTATGCTTCGATTAGACAACGACAACGATTGTAAGCAAAAGAATATCAGTAGCTGTAAAGGCGGATATATTATGTTCCAAAATACCTTTCTTATCAATACCAAACGATGACTGATAATTTAATCTTATTCTTACATTTATGTTTTATGTTCACTGGGTTATCGGATGTATGGTTCAAATAGACTGCATACAATACCCCTTTGCATGCCGTAAATGAAATTTGAAAAGTATCGTTAACGCTTGCGCTCTTTTGTCTCAATTGCTTTCAAAACGCGCAGAAATTTTATAATTTCCCGCAAGAAAAGCGACAGACTAGTGCGCCAGGAAATACTAAAGCGGTCGTTATCCAAATCATTCAATTTAACATCTATTGAATATTTTAAAAGAAATATCCATTGGCGGACTATAACTCCTGGTACTTGGACTCTTGATGGCTCTATCGTAATGGAAAATTTATGGCCCGGTCTCCATGTGTATCCATACTCTCAAACGTTACCGAGTTGGATATGCTTAATCAAATCTATTCGATAATTTATCTTCATTGCCTTCAGTTTTCCATAAAAATTCACTAGCTACCATTCAGTTACTATGAACACTAAATCAAACATTCATTATTACCGGTAAACTGTATTTTAGTCAAACGAAAAAAAGAAATACACAAAAAGAAACACGAACTGAATATGTTAGAAAAAACCATAATGGCGAAACAATGTATATTATCTTTTTCCATGTTATTAGAACTGCTAATAATCACAGGTAAGTCCAGTCAAATGCGAAATGTTTGTTTGAATTGTGTGGTCATCATTCCAATGTTCTCATCATTTTACTTTACCCCCGTTTTGTGTTGGTGGATGTTTAACTTTAGCAACATTAAAACCAAAAAAAAAATAATATACATAAACTAAATGAGAAATAACGGAAAAAATACACAAAAAAAAAGAGCAACGAAAACATATTTGGAGGATGTACAAACGGACGCCTTTTTCCTGTTCTACAGAGTAATTTCATATGTTTTGATATTTTTACGATGATACACCATGACTACAACGACAAGAGAATGAAATAGAATCAGTTTCCTATCCATTATGTCAAAAAAGGTATATATTTTATGATAATTAACAATTTATGTTGCTAAACATAGATACATAAATTTATCTCCCCATATATCAACTACTATCAACATGGACCGAGATAACGGTCAACCTAACATGACTAATTTTAAATGCATCAAAATAAACAACAAGAACGTCAACAGTTGGCTATCAGAGCTACTGGTTATCCATTGATTATCTTATGTCAATAAAATCAGTAAAAATTAACTTTAAATTATCGCACAGATAAAAATGTTGTTCCCAATCAAATCAAATAAACTGATTATTTTAAAATGCCATTTTTGTTTCCATAGAATTCGATTCGCTGTTACCAAATAAAAAGCTATTTGGTTGAACAACTCCAATCTGTTTAGAGTACACATTAATTTCGATTGATTTTGCATCATCTGTTCAATGATCTGATTCCATACTTTTTCCATTTTTTTTTTATTCTTTTCATTTCCTTTCCTTTATTTGGTTCTTCTATTCAGTATTTTAGGTATTTCATATAGAACAACGGTTAAGAATCATAATACAGGCAACAGCATATCGAGAACGAATATCAGCAGTCAGCATGGTCTCAGATGCATATAATGTAATATTAATTTGTCGAGAGAAAATTTTCCTCGTCTCTTGTTTTCCCTTTAGTTTTTCCAAATATATTTTTTGTTCACGTAACTACGGTGTTTCGTTCCAAATGAAAAATTACAAAACAGTAGAATTGAACAAACTATCAACTATCGTAGCACGAAACAAAAAAAAATAAATAAAAACAACACAGCATCAAGTAAATACATCGTTATTCAGTCTTAATATCTGCATATACAGTAAAGCAGTTCTTTTTATTTTATCATCCGCCTTCTATGAATCCATTAAAGTCACTGAAAATTCCAAGAATCAGGTACACAGCTGAGTGTTGCTCCAATGGTAAGAAACAAGTCTATGAAACTAGCGCTTATAGAATAATTTAACAGGAACAATTTTATGTTCCAATACTACAGAGAAGCATAATACAACGATGATGGAAAAAGGGCACACCGAAAAAAAAAACCAAATTGGAACTAAGAGAATAGAAATCCCCGTTACGAAAGGGAAAACTTTTCATCTTTGTGGCTGCGGGAAATCATTATGGCTTGTATTGAATATAAATTAAGATGATGAGAATGTTAAAGGCATAAAATATTGTATTCTTGTTACCAGTAGTACTCTGTTGCTGTTGCCATTGCATAACATATTAGTTTTTGGAAGCCAATACCAAAAAAGAATGAACTTTTACGGAAAATATAGTTGCTATTTATTGTTGTTATTGCTACTGTGAAAAGATTGGCATATTCATTGGTATAAAAAGTCAATGTTTTAGTTTGTGGTTGCCTTTCTCCCATTAGAAAATTGTTAGAAGAATCATTGATTATTCCTTTATCACTTATGATTCTATTCGAAATCAATGTGCCCGGCAGCATTCAATCAGAATATTAAATGCTTTTGAGATTCAATGTTCCACTCCCATCCCCCAAACTCTCATTCAATATCCTCATCACATACGATTTTAATCGATTTAATCGAAATCCATTCAAATTCCGATTATTTTCTTCACCAATTATTTTTGATTCCTCACAAGATTTTGTTACCAAATCAATTTGATTTAATTCACTAATTTGATCTTGATAATCGGTTCAATCTAAAATTTTCATCCAACTTCAATTAGATATAAAATTCATTGTTATCGACTTACTTCAACTAAATTCATAGTGATACTTATCATCTTATCAATTTATTAACAACAATAATCATTAATCTTCAAGATATTCAGTTTGTTCTCTTCATAACTGGATTATAAAAATCCTTTAAATTTTCGTTCCATCTAGCTACTTGCTGCATTAACTTTGAACCCCAAAAACTTTCTCTATATACTGTAATAGCGAATACATTATTCAATGAATAGCCACTATACATCAGTTGCATATAACAAAACACGACTAAAGTTTAAACAGTTTGAAAACAATCGATCGAAATCCGACTGTAGAACAGATGAGAACACTATAACAATGAAAGGAATCATTAATGAATATTTTATACTTTATACCTATCTCTATGAATCCACTGTATCAATAAGACTTAAAATTTTTCATCTTAATGTATGTATGTCCATTCAACTTCTCCATTTTCAATTCTACGACTTCACATTGGACCATTTTAAATTAACTTCGAATGTAAAATCCCGTCTTTGACCTCAACCGTTAATCCATTCACCGTTGCCAATGTAATAAACACGTTTAATACAATTAAATTCATGTTGAAATTCTAGAGTTTTAATTGAACGTAGCTTTTACTGAATCTAACTTCCAAAGCTACTGATACCATCAAACTACACACATAAACAAAGTAATCTAAAAAAATAACAATAGGATATCAACTTTGACCCATTTCTCCATTACAACAATATTTTAACCTCACTATTTTCATTCAGTTTTAAACCGCAACAATTACATTCAATTTGATATTATTCATTTACAGTGACATAAATCACGCTTCGTATTCAACATAATCCAAACTGATATCTTTTTTATTCCAAACTGTCAGTACATTTTATTCAACAATTTTAGTTACTTTACCATCAAAATAGTTTTCTACTTAACAAATGGAGTTAACAACAAAAACTTCTCCAACTATTCACTCACCCAACGTAAAATAAATCCAATAATAATAACGTTGAAACGGTGTTTCTGAATTGACCGATTGAATTTCACACTGAATGCATACATTTATTTCATTTTCATCACTCAATACCACTAAAACAATATCATATTATGCATTCAATACACAAATAATAAGATATTTCCTTATAATTTTTCCGCATTAAATTCAAATTGATAAAATAGAGAGAAGCGAAAAATCCAACATGGAAATTAGGGCATCAATATACTATCAACCAAAATCAAATAATGATGAATATTCAAAATTCTCTAATAAAATATAATTGAAATGAAAATTCATAGATAATTTTCCACAACACATAATGAATACATCCTACATTTTATATTTACATCCAATTCATTTTAAAATCATAAATTATAAATATCGCGATTTTAACAAAATCATTTACGATTCATATTATTCATTTCAATGGCTCGCTTAATACCATCATACATCGAAATACAAACTGTGCACGTCAATTTGAAACTAAATACAAAAATCAGTTTCAAATAATGCACTGTACTCGCATTTCTACTCCTCTAATCTAAAATAAATATTATTAGAAAATTATTATTTGTATTCTATAAATTTTAGAGCCATTTAATATTTGCGAATGAAGTATTTCATATAATCAACTTTTTTTCTTTATTCCTGGCAATGCCATCATCAGTATTACACATAATAATAGTGTATACGATGAAAATTCTTTCAACATTTCACTTCTCTATATTATTATTATGGGCTAATTCAACCCAAAACCCATCAACATACACAATATGAAATTGAGATGTTATTTATATTTATGGTTGAATGGTGTCATTTCGCTGATGTGTGCTGGTTGCATAAAGTATAATATTTTTCCTGTTGGGTCTTCTTCACTTTCTACTACCCCCAATCCCCTTCGAAATGAAACACCAAAAACAACAACAACAAACATCACCTCATCACCAAAATATAAAGAAACATACTACCCCAACCACCATTGTACAGAGGAATACACCGCATTACGTGTACATACTATTATATTATTTCATTTTTCCTTAGCGCTCATTTCTTCCTGGATGTACCACATACATACAACATATACAATATGAGTCTCGATGTCGTTATTGCATGCAATATTATGCAAAGTCATTAAATTGATAAAATCTATGGTCTTTATATTATTTTGGATTGATATTATGCTTTATACTCTATCTATAATACCCGTTCAAAGTCAACTGGCATTTTTGGTATGGTTGAAGCGAATTGATGTAAAATGACATCGACAACGGGAAAGGATGGCAAATGGTTATATTCCACATATAATAATATGCCATTCTCCTGATGGCATTTCTCCATTCTCATGCCAACCATACAAAAAATTGGTATACAACATAGAAATATAGATAATTTGCAAGCATCGATCGCGTATTTTATTCACATTGGTTTTCCAGTTTCTTTTTTCTTTTTTAGTTAAACACCAGTAGGAAACATACTGGCAAAATGGTTTTTATTAAATGCAAAATAGATAAAGTGATGTAAAGAGTAAGCGGGAACAAGAGAAAACGTGAACCAAAAACACGGTATGGTGTCAACCAGTACTACGGGTGAAAGGACACACAAATTCTATGATATAAAACATTATGGATCTCTATATTCCAATACCAAAAGATCAGAATCCTATACAACTAAAAGATAATGAATGTGCACATTGTACTCAATTCATTTCTGGTTGTTGTTGTCGTTGAATTTTATGAATAAAAAAAAAGGAACTGAATTTTGTAACAATATTATAGACAACGTAACCATCGTTATGTTTAGAATTCAACGATGTACCATCAGCCTTTGGTAAATGACACCGTTATATGAACTTAATTGCTCTGTGTGCACAATTTCCCATCTCCAATGACACACACATATACACCGCATAACCAATAAATGGACTCTTCAATGAGATGATGCTAATAGAGTTTCCATTTTTCTGTATAGAAAATTCCAAAGCCACTCGCTGTACCATACCGTATCATTTAATTTTTGGTAGCTCAACCATAAAAAAATAAAATCGCGAGACATCAATTTTAAAATATAATATTATAATATACAGACAGATATATTTAACATTTACAGTATTATAAACGATTTGATTATCTGTGATCTTCACTTGAGTGTCAAACAGAAAACAGTGAAAGGAAAAAAAAATTAAACACACCAATATACAAGGACTAAATTATCAAAGGACTCATATCCTCAACCTCAGCCGTTCCAAAAATGAAAAAAAAAGAAATTCAAATTAAAGTTCAAAACTGTTTTATATATGAATGTATGATACTGGAGCCTTACAAGAGTTTGTTATTCGTTCAGATAACTCGATCTCGCTAAATTGCTTCCAGTTACTTTGTATGGTTGCGCTCCACTGGTAAGTGTTATTTGAGATTAATTGACCCAACGATTAAAGCACTGCCTTAATTGCAAACTGATGGTGTCCGATTATGAAGCAACACTTTTACCAGTCTTTCAAAATTTCATCTCACTTATTCTTTTTCTGTACACTTTTGCTCATGCAATCTAAATACCAGTAAAAATAATAATTTAGATAAGAAACGTATAAATTTTAAAACTCTTCTTTAGAATGAATTATACAACATACTCTTTCTCTGTTATTGTAGAGGCCGCAACATTTCGGTCATTATTAATGGATTTTCCATTGCTATTTCGGTCCCAAAATAACAAAACCACTCAATAAATGAAGTCAAATTCTTTTTAGACAGTTTTTTCTCCCCAGTAAAACATAATTATTTTAATGTAAACATTTTCAGTAAAACTGTTTTACATTATAATTTTCAGCCTTGGCTATCTTCTTCAACACCCACCACACCACCCCAACCGAGACATTCCGTTTATAAATTTCTATTCTTAACAACGAATTGATGCTTTAGTGGTTTTCTAGTTTACACATTTGACGTATTACAGTGTGAGGTGGGTCATACCAAACAAAATTGAGGCCATGAACGGCCGATCATGTTTTAATGATGATATGGTGAAGATTGCAGCTATGACAGCATCCACCAACAATCTTCTCTCTCAGTGGCCCCAACTCAATAAGACCAAATAATAAAATAAATATATCCACACAAAACAACCAAAAAGAAAAATTCGAATTCAATTGGCAGTGATATGGAAGAAAGGACAGTTGTAATTTGTACAGTTTTTACAGGAATTTGGAAAATCCTCTTGGGGTTTTAATAAATCTATTTTACGCATCAACCAACAATTGTATTAATGCTTTAAGTACATTTTATAAGATGATGTGAAGAATATTTTTCCATTTTTTTTTGGTTCTTCAATTCTCTACCGCTTTTCATAGATAGGATAATGTGATGTAGTTAAAATGGAAATTAGATCCCTAATGCCATAACAGTAAATGGTGTGTGTAGTGTATTTCATTCTGTTTGGTATATTCTGTCTCCATATGAAGCTTTTGTGTGGTACAAAATCTAGCCAAATATATAGCAAAGAACAGCAATCGAAATAACAACAGAATAAGAAAAAAATAATCTAAACACTAACCAAACAGAGAATAAATATGGAAAAAAATAGAAACAGAAAGCTTTTTGTAAATTCCAACTTTGGGACTGGCTTTCAATGACACTTTCCCTGTTGGGCCAACACACTCGCCTCTGCCCAGGGTGATGGTAAGAATTTGAAACGTAAATATTTGTATAATCTTCTATTTAGTGTTCCCATACGTATTCCCATCCAACAGACCATTTCATAGTCTCATTTTCATTTGACTGTGGGAAAAAACTTATCATTGAATATTCCTGTTTAACTTTAACCATTTACTAGCAAATACAGCCCAACAATTCAAACTGTGTATTTAAGGTTGTATCCTGTCCCATACTCATACAATACATTAACCATTGTTTAATAAATAATTTCCCTAAATCTCACCCAAAAAACTAAAGTAATCATTTGACATGATTTAATCTGGTCGGACAGTGGACATGTTTTAAAACTTAAGCCACACAACTTAAAATCCAAGAATTTTATGTCAATTAATTCATTCATTATTGTTTCACTGTCCCCAACAAAATACCAACATACTGTGTTGTCCTATACAGATAAACCAACCCCAGAAACTTAATAACAGAGATTTTCTGTTCGTATAGTGATAGCCAGTTGAATAGAATTAAATCATTCAGAAATAAAATATTTAAAGTTTCACATAACATTTAATGGTTTTTCATAGAAAATCTTGTTTATACACTCTTTATTGCAATATTTTACATTCCACTGAGGTTGAATGAATTAAAATGCCTTAATTTAGCATAGAAAGTTTATCGTAATTATGATGGACTTCTTAATATAATTCACATCCCAGAAAAGAGTATCCGAAAAAATAAAATCAACAGAAAAATTTCATGTTATGAAAACTCTCTACCTCTGCCACTTAGATTTTTCTCGTCCAAAAAAAAAATAACGTTTCATCTACTACCGGCAGTTTAAAGTCATTTCGGTTGTAATCCTTCTTAGTAAAATGTACTAATTATAACTCTGACATTTGATCGTTGTTAGGCGGCTGTAATCACAAGTTTTAAAACCATTTTTCTCATTCACGGTATATAAATATCTATACACTTCCCCATCATATTATTTAGCATAACAAAGTAATTAAAATGGTACTTAAAGCACTGCTATACCATTCCGTGAATGTATTTAAAAGAAAATGTATTCAACTATGGTGTACTATCTGGTGGCATAGCAATAGCCATCAAACTGCTATAGAACGTCTGACTGATGAAGAAGAAACAGATGAACAACCCGAAAATAAAAGAAAAACCGAAACAGAATTTTGAACGTAGAAATGATGAAAATGTAGAAAAAATGTTTTCCACTGTACTGATTAATTACCTCAATAAAAAGTCGTCCGGTACACTATCTACAATCTAGTCATCCTGAATGTAAATGAAATGAAAGCGTCAAGAATGTTTATAATTCAGTCAAATTGTCTCACACAAAATGTGAATTAAAGTAGATTCTGCCTTCATTTATTTCTATCACTCTTTTTTTTTAGTTGCAAAACACTAAATGACCATTATCTCATTGTGGAACAGTATAAAGTGTACAATACAAAATGGCATTCAAAGTGTACTTTTGGCAATAAAAAAGTTCCATTGACCAGACATTTTAAAATAATACCAACAGCTATTGAATACATCCTTTACAACAGTAATCTCAACATTGCCTACACAAAACAAATCATCGTTATAATGCACTAACTTATATTAATTACATCTAATTGATTATCTTCTACTGCATTCACTTTTTTCTTATTTGAAATGCTTCCTTTTTCAACATGAATTTGATTTGATATTCCAATTAACTTATGTAAATTCTCTTAATGTAATCATTATAATTAACATTTTACGTATAATTGCTAAACATTTTTTATTTAAATTTACATACAAAAGAAATAAGAAACACATTCTTACGATATTGGAATCATTCATATTCTCATTAATTTCAACAATCTCATGTCATAAGCTCATTTGTTTGTGATTTAACAAATCTTTCACGTGAACGTAATCAATGTCGTAGTTTTGTTCTAGGCGATTTCTGTATTTCAACACAAAGAAATACGAGAAAATGCTAACATTCGAATAGGAAATTTACGAAAAAAAAAACTCTTTAGATGAATTTCCCTCAAAGCAAATCATATTTTGTATTTTATTCTCTCTTGCAATCAGTTTCTCTTTTATGTCTGTTGAATATAACGAATAATTGAGATGATAATTTTTCCTTTTGAACAATAAAAACTTTGTAAAGACTGCCCTTCGGTATATGCCATTTACTTTTTTTTTGTTTTCATAAAACATTGCAGATTGATAAAGTAAAATAAAAAAATATAAATAAAACAGGAATAAACAACTTATCCGCTGGTCTTGAATGACCTAGAATTTAACTAACATACATCGCATAATTAGTTACGTACTACAACCTAAATAACAATGTTCTAATCATTTAAATTATTTTTTTTTCCTCTTGGATTAATTATTTTTCAAACAGACTGCATGAAAACACACCCAATGTACAACATCCAGATAACATAGACACAATTTGCTAATCAAGTGTCAATGTCGGATACGAAATATTAATTATATCGCCTTTACTTAACATTTAATTTGTATACTACAGGTTGGAAAGTAATTAGAAGGAAATTCTTGGAAATTCAAATGAAATATGCAAATTAAAATTTCTTATCAAGAAAATTATAGGAAAGGTTTCATTGTTATACTTAAACGACGTTGGCGTTTTCTTTTCCATATTTACCTTTGTATGTTACTTGTAATTCATTTTGTATTTTCTGTTTTGGTATTTATTCTGTAATTTATTTAACTAAAAATACTTCAAATTCAATTTTTTGTGTTTTCCAAAAATTGATAAATAAAATTTATCCAAAACAGTGAAATTCAATTGCAGAAGGATAAAGTTATTCACAACTTGTACGATAGATAGAGCAGAAATATTTTATTGTGATAACCGAAACACAACAAATAAAAAACGACGAAAAATAAAACATAAATACAACAGTAATAAATAATGCGAGAGGGAAACACCTCGAGATAAAAGCGAACAGTTATTGTATCGTGGGTGTGGGACAGTTAAATGAAAGGAAAACAATAAATTAACAATTTAATTGAACTCGACAAGGGTTAACGGTTCCGATACGGTTACCAACGAAAATAGAAACAAAAAAAGTTTCAGTTCCGTGGGAAGATTCTAATGAATTTTTTTTTTTTTGGCAAATTGATTATGCAATACATGAATTTTATGTTTACCATTTGGTTTTTCCAATAAATTCAATAAAAAGTATGATATACTTGTTCCCTCTGTTTAATTGGACAATTATACAACAATTCAGTCAGTGAAAAACAACAGTTGTGAAACCATATAAATTTTATAAATGCGTATAATAGCAGTATTCTTTCAATCAACAATTGATTAATTAAACAAAAGCAATAGAATTCTGTACAATAAGCATTCAATTGCAGTCAATTTTCTTGATAGTAAAATAGCACGTGATTATGATTTAAACAAAATCTTACATACCGAAGAATTCCATATTGTCCAACGATTGAATGAATAAGACTTCATAATTCAATGAATAATAACAGCTGTGGTATTCACCTATAAAGAAAAGAAAGCAAAATTAATCACTAAGAAGGAAAATCACATTTAGAAATCAAAATTATTTACTCAGTAAATGGTAACATGTATCGGATTCTGGATTCTGATGCACAAGTCATTCTGGACGCAGGAGCTTTGGCTACCGATTCCTGAACGACTTACTCACATTATCACTTAAACACTTTTCACTATCACAACACTTCTCCACCGAAATGAAAGTAAAAACTATATCCGCGTGAATGATTAAAAAATATCACCACACTCGTATCACTAGCAACAACACTGTTGATAATTTAAATGAAGAAACAATAAAATTGCGGAATGAAGCGTAGATGCAATTAGATTTATCAAAACGCAACGGTGATGAATATCACGAACTAAAGTGCAAATTATCAGAAAAAAGAGATTAAATTCAAAGAAAATATTACGCCACATGGATTAATTACTAATTTTAATTTGATTTAATGAAATAAAAAATTTAAATTGAATGATAACAACGCAGATGCAATAAGATTTATCTGACCGGGTAAATGAAAAACTAAACGCATGATCGTACATGACCAAAGTTGCACGTGGAATATTTTACTTTACGTAATTGTAAACTACAGGTATTAATGCCATTGAATAATCATAGCTCATGCAAAACTATCAAGATAAAATTATTCATCGATTTGTTTTATAAATCATTCAGTTTCCATGTACTTTATATAAAACACCACTTCAACATCATAATAAATTCCGACCATCATTCGCCAAATACATTTTACTACCATTAACTACACGATTGCTATAAAACAAACAAATTCAACTACATGGTATACCCAAACTTAATTAATGTTAAAACATATCAATATCAATTACAAATCAATTAAAAATCCTAGTAGGTAAACCAATCAAAAAACTGTATTGCAGTAGCACTCAGCCAGTAGTTCCTTTTTTATATTAATCGTCAACTGTATTTACAAATAATTCGTGTTACAGCCACGTAATGAGAATCAACAAGATAAAATTAAATTAAAATTCACTGACATGAAAACTGGACTGACATTAAACATAATCAATTTGTAATCAC
Source organism: Coboldia fuscipes (assembly GCA_001014335.1). Classification (NCBI taxonomy): domain Eukaryota; kingdom Metazoa; phylum Arthropoda; class Insecta; order Diptera; family Scatopsidae; genus Coboldia; species Coboldia fuscipes. Next base: position 21,191 of record JXOR01000924.1, on the reverse strand, counting down.
TCATAATTTTATACATTCGTTACCACGTAATGGGTTACGGATCCATTATTGCCGTTCATTTGCATACCAAAAAATTAATATGAATTGAAGAAATTATCGTCTGCAGATCATAGATTAAAATATTATTTAGAAATTAAGTTAAAATCTAACGAACTGACAATGTCAATTTGCAAATATTCAAACCGAAATCAAGAATAAGGAACAAATAAAATAATAATAGTGAAAATTAACCGTTCAACCAATTATGTTAATTTCTTTAGAAATTTCATTTAAATAGTTTCCCATACAAATTTCCTTTCACTTGATTCTTTCTGGATTTTATTTCTTAGTGAACCAAGTGCCGCCATATTCCAGGGAAAATAAAAGAAACGTATTTAGCGTTTTATATGAACTGCCACCGTTTTTCGCCTAATGAAACCTTTCAAGCTCAGTATAATCGCATAAGTGTAATTGCCATATTTTTTTCACGTCCTTAAGATCATTATATGAATGGGTAGCACACTTTACTCATAGCATTGGATGCCAGTGTCTTGATATCACCGCCACGTTTAACATGAAATCATTGTCGGGAGCAATGCAAGTATTTTTAATGGATTTCTTTCCTTACCGTATGGGGTTAAAAAGACGGCAATATAGTTAAATCGATAGTGGGTACATCTCATTTTAATCGTGTAATTGCATACAATTATCGTTTGACGTAGAAAACCCGAATAGAATGAATTTTTTTTCTTCTTATTTTGTTCCAAGCATCTCTTTGTTGCTAGAGGTTTCATAGTATGTCAGTTGGGAAATTTAATAACAGCCAAAAGAAAGAGACAAAATCCTGTCATGATGATAGTTCCATAGTGGAGTCAAAAAAAAAAAAGAAAAAAGAAATTGGTAACCATACACAGCAGTAAGAAAACGACACTCAATTCTTACTATCCATCGTTTTTGATGCTGCAGATTCATCGTAAACAAGTTGAGATCATTTAAGAATAATTAATTGTTGTACCAATGAATATGATAATGTCATGCCATTAAATATAATTGCATTTCAACGTTCTTATGTTTCAACGAAAAACAAAAAACAGAAACCAAGCAGCAAAACGATGTATACACAGAAACAAAAAAGACAGAAAGATTGTAATGAGATTACCATATTGCTTTGGGGAATTTTCCATCTGGTTCTGTGTTTTTTAACTGAATTTTTCCACATTCTTATGGACTTTTCGATTCATACACAAAGTAACAATATTCTCTTGTTTTTTTATTCATTTTCGTTCCGTTCACTTGTTATCTGATCCAATAAAAGTACCAAAAAAAAAAGAAACTTTGAAGACAAAAAAAAAATTATGAGAAATACTGAAGAAAACATGAAAACGGAATAAACTAATGGAAGCACCAAAGTACAATTTTTATCCAATAAAAATTCCCATTTTCTTTTGTATTTTTTTTTTCTTTTTGTCTATGGCAAATGATGAACAACAACAGAAGAAGTTACAAATAAATTCGTGTATGTAATCAACATGATTGACACGTATGTGTAGATTTTATTTCTAATGGACTGGTTTTTGTTTGTTTGTACCAAAAACAAAATCACCAACTACTTATTAGACTAATTAGAATCACTAACAAATAATCATCGTCACGTTTGTATTTTACACAAAATAAATCAACATTACAAACGAAATGAATTTTCACTGAACGTACAGTCATTGTAGTAGACCGATTGTGTAGTTTTCCCGGCTTTTTGAAGGACAACAAAGAACATCTTATCCATCAGACACTAAATCTTTTCGATAATAAAGCAAAAAAGACTACAAAACTGGGTGAGATTTAAAATAGAAAAAAAAAAAGTAAAAGTCAACAGAGATTTGAACTTTTTTGTTTTCACTTTGTTCCAATGAAGTAAAAAGAGAAATTTTGTTAACTTAAATCAGTTGAATCTAAGAATGAAAAAAATGGTTCCTGTTTTCTTTAAAAACAAAATAGAATTTACTATTGTGTACCCTCAAAAGTGATTTTTCATATATTAAGGAAAATGGGGTGAAACTCCCAAATAAAAACTAGTGAAATGAAAGCGTTAAAAACAACAGAAGAGACATCTTAACGTTTCAATGAATTCCTTCACTTATTCACTGGATGGTGAACAACTTTTCCTTATACAATGTCTCTCAATATTTTCCTGTTCGAAACATTCCATGTTTGTTTCTTTTTCTTATTTTTGTCTGTTGTGTTAAGTCCATGAAACACAATTTAGTTGAAAACAGTAGCGCATTTTCGTTTACTGCATTAACTATTCGACATTTTTGTCCTTATACATTACTTTCTTATCAACATCCCAACATTTTATTTTCAGTTTTGTATAGCATTCTTCTTGATGTGATGGAAAACAAACAGTACATTATACTGAATTTCTTTATAAATTTTCAATTTGACAATTTTTCGCCACTAAAATACTGTATCCATGAGTATTGGAGGATTCTATAGAACCAAAATGAAGAATGATATGAATTCACCACTTAATTGTCGCATTGTGTACAATTTAACCAAGTTTGGAGATGAATACCGAAGACACATAAAAAACAAGGGAAAACAGATTTATGTTTTGTTTTTCATTCATCAAATTGCTTTTATCCACTCGTCAATTCATTTAACCGGTTTTATCTGTTTTACTTGAATTTTTACTATCAAATACACACGGATATATCAATGTGATTTTTTTTCAAATGATTTCAATTGAATTTTAACGTTATAAATCAATTGGGATAATTCATGTTGAGCACTCTATTGATATAAAACATGTTTGTCATTGAATATCAGTTTTAACATTATTTTACTCTCATTTGGTACATTGGAGTAAATTGATATTGTTTAACTTGTCTTTAACAGTCCAACAAAAAAAGAAAAAAAAACGAAATCCCCGATTCTGCATGAGGTATAAATAAATTAATGCACCATATTGAAAAATAAGTTAATAATCCATATGCATTGTACATAGTAAATCATTAAAATATTGTTGCTGCAGACAATTCATTATGCATAATATTATGCAGCGTTTATTTTAATCCCGGTTCGAATGTTCATTCATGTTTAATATAAAATCAATGTATATACTCGATCCCATAATCAAAAATAAGAATGGGTCATCATATTATGGTGTGGGTGGTGGTCCGGGGGGCTCAACTGATAGAGATTACGTGCAACGGAAACCACCAGATGAATTACAATGAAATTATTATACATTTTAATGTTTTAATATAACAACCGGATCATATAAATAAAAATCTCTTGATTCAATTGTCTATTGTTTTACTTCAAATTAATGTAAATGACATTGTATTCAAAACATTGTTATGTTTTTTTTATTCATGTTTTTATATCGACATATTCCACCCGTTGGTTATGACTCACAAATTATTTTTTAAATATAATTTCACCTGATTTAAGAGTTGAAATGATTAAAAAAAAACCATCAACAGAGAAATTGAAAAAATTTCAACATCCGTTAAACTGTTGGTACTCGATTTACAACCATAAAATATGTTGAGTTGATTCTGTATTCATTCTGTGGTCAATAATTATCATATTCAATGAAAATAAAACGAAAATTTATTTAATTTTCATTCTCCTCATTGTCATTGGATTTGTAAAAAGAGTTTCATTCATTCAAAAAAAATTTAATCTGATTATTATCCACATCATTATTATTTTAAACATATTTGTTCAGGTGTAATTTTCAGTGTAAATAATTTAAGTAAATCGTGTTGATATTGTATCTACTTAAAAACTATTTAAAATTCATTGAATTTTCATTCATGATATTTTCAAATAAATGTATGTAATGAATGTGTTATAGAATTGCCATTAACAGGCAATTACAATTGAACTGTACAAGTTCATCAAATTCATATAAAGATCGGAAGTATATAGTTATTCTGATCTATCTGCAATGATTATTGTTATGTTAAGCTGCAATGATTTATGTTGAAATGGGATTTTTTTCACGAATACCATCATTTATCATTTCACCATTACATACCATTTAATTGAATTAAAATAGTTTATTAAATTTGAATTAAAATTCATTGAATAATTGACATTCAAAACGGAAATATTTGAATTCACAATCAATTTTTTCTATCTCTTCTTGTATTAAGTCACTCTCCAACTGCAATAATGCAATGTAATTTGTGGAAGGATGCAATTTCTTTCACATATTTCATAGCAAAAAAAAAAGAAAATTCCATACTCTCATGATTTCATCTACTTAGGAGAACCATATGCTTTGCCAAAAAAAAAAAACAAGGAAAACTGAATACATAATATTGGGAGTATTTTTAAGAGATATAAATTATGGACTTCTATTGAAATCACCTGCAGATATACCAAGTCATAGACGTAGAACGAAAAAAATTGTATTCTTTTCACAATCTCTTCGTTTCTGATATCACATTTCATCTCATTATACTTAAAATGAAATGGAATTTTAACGTTTTCCATCCTTTATGTATTCTATGATTGTGGGTGTATAGCATTCATATGCTTTCTCAGTTTATGGATGCTTCGTATTTCGGTTTAAATTTGTGGCGCCCAGCGCATACATTCCCAGTTATAAACTTATTTGAATAATATTATGGATGAAAACCATATTATAATATTCACATGATATTGAAATGAATAGAATAATTTTCGTCTACTTGGTAAAAGTGAAATAGAACTGCTATTTAATGTGAATATACGAAAAGAAATATTCCTTTTTTAAAAAAAAAAAAATTATTATGATCCTAGCACTCTATTGAGTCCATCATTGGCAACTGAATGTATAGAAGACTACATGCTGTCCCATACAATCGATGATAGTATTTAACAGGAAGAAAAAAAAATTAATAATTTTCATTATTGTGTGAATTTACCAAGAATCGTATTATTCGGATATATCTCCAAATATGAATAAGGATGATGCGGTGGATTGCATTTTAATTTTTAATGATAAATTTTTTCTATTTTATGTCTGGCACTGGTTAGAGTGTTTAAGGCATTCAGGTTGGTTAACAGAGAGAGAGAGAGTCAGATGGTAAATGGCATCACTTTAGTACGTTTAATCCTGGAACATGTATATGTCAGCTTTAACATGAATGGATAATAATTCAGATGAAAATTTATATGGAAATTAATCAATTCTGATCGTGTATTTTCTATTTTTAAAATTTTTATTCCGTATGAGTTGTCCACTTGAAAACCTCTCGACTAGATAATGTGGTATAAATGTTTTTGATAGCATAAAAGAGTGTGACAAAAAATTTAATTCCTTCTTTCTTCTTTTTTTTGCGTTATTTGGCTGTTGGATGCCAATTGAAATCACAATTGATTTAGAATTTTAAAAGTACAAGGAAAATAAATTGGTAAAACGATTTAAAATGTAATCATTATTTAATTGATGAATATTAAATGTTAAATTTATGTGATATTTGGATATTAAATAATATTCCATGTTTAATTATTGGATTATTTAAACTATAATACCATTTAGTTACATTACACATGTTGTTCAACATATTCCTAACAAATGTTCAAAGCTTTTCAGTTGCCATAAACATTTTAAATGATAAATCATAGAAACGTGCAAAAGCACCGATTTTATAGTAATCAATTTATTTTTTTATTTTTGTTTTATCCCCTTCGATTTGTGGTGTAAATAGATTTACAAAACAATCAAATCAAATTAATTCATAGAATTTGTTAAAACATTGTTACCAAATAAATTGTTTGATATTAATAAAATTCGAATTCTTTTAAAAATTCATTTCAAATAACCGAGATTGAATCAAAAGCTTTCTCGTTTCGCCACCTGTTTTCAATGTTCATGCATAAAATAAATATGATTATCATTCCATCGTCTCTGTTATCTTGTACTGAAGTCCTTTATTCTCATACACAGCAGGTAGACATTGTGAATGACATACGAATATATACGCGATATAATAAAATGAAGAATTATTGTTTTTTATGTTCATACTGACACGAGTTTTTCATTGTTTCACAAAACGAAGAGCAAAAAAAAAAAAAAAAGAAAAATCCAACATCCATCTGAGTGACAAGAAAGTGTGAATTCAATGTATTGGATGTCAGTTAAGAAATAAAATAGAAAAACGCAACAGAAAAGCTCTAAAAAAATTGAAAATATGAAGAGATTTATCATCAATAAGGAGATGGTAGAATGAGAAACGATAGAATCCTTGTTTACGATCACTTTGGCGGACGATGAAAGACAAGACAACAATCGTTATTGCTGTAAAATATTCTTTATTCGATTTTCATTGATCTCTCATTCCTCTATTGTTATCAATAAGAAGATGTGTGTATGTGTTCGATTCAAAACTTATTACTCATCACTTTATGTTCCATTTTCTTATTTTTATTTTATGTATGGAACAGTACGCATTCACCAAAACTCGCATATTGATTTATGCCGTATTGAATATTATGTAAAACACGTACTAAAAATAGCGGTTCTATCTCTCTAACCAAATGGTATTATTCCTTTCACGGTTTTTTTTTTCTTTTGTTTTCTCATATCACCCGATTGGTTTTGCATTTATTTGATTTTCCAAAAGAAAAACCATTGTGTAAATAATTCTATTTTGTATTCCTTTTTTTCGGTATACTGTTGTATTCCTTATCTTGAGAAGCAATAGAAATGAAAATTCAAAATTGGAATAAATGGGCTTTTCAGGTTAAAAGTAAAGAAAAAAAGGTGATTTAAAGACACTCGAACATACTGATGGTACATATCTGTCCATCTAGTTGGAATGATTTGTGTTGAAAATTACCTTTTTTTGATTCCACAATCATTGGGTTATGCCAAACAATATTATGTAATGTTATGCTATTCAAAATATCCGATTGGAAACAACAGAAATTTTCATTTGTTCCCTTTATCAATTTTCCCTGTTAGCGCTTGAATTTTTCATTTTCTATCTATAAAATTATATTACGACAAAACTGAGATGTAAATAAATTTATTTATTTGAAAAATTGCCTTCAAATATTAGATGAGTATTTGAATATATGTTGGTAAATCCATCAGCCATAACTTCTTGTATGGTTGCGGACGATGAATATTTGAAATGGACACGTTCAAAATTGCTTTACATATTTGGCTCACCATCCGTCTATCAATTTCTTTTTCACCGCCAACAGGAACAACAGCATTGGTACAAAGGCAACGGATAAGGAATAAAAGAAGGCAACTTTTGCACCATTTGATTCCCCACGACTATTCTGGGACAAAAGATGGGTAATAGAAAGGATATGTTCGATGGCATATGCATATTAAACATTAGGTGCAAAGTGGTTGAAATTCGACGTGACTATTTTCATCTATGATGATCATTGCCATACTCTAAACAAATCGAATGGAGATAATGTAAACGCCTAGTCAAACTTTGGTATATATTGATAGATCTCTTACCCAACAAATACTGGACACACCACATGCCTTTTACCATTAAAATAAAGAAGAAATATTGTAAAAAAAAATGAGTTACGAGGTACCACCAATAACCAAATAAACTTGACTTACATCGAAACTAGAGAGGATGTGAATAACCAAAGAAAGAAAATAAATTCATTCCCGTCATATATGCGAACTGAATTAAACATTAAAATTTCATAGAAATTTTTACAATATCCTGTGTTCTCTTTTAGGATAACATAATGTTTTACTTCTGATATGTTTTGTGGTTGTGACTTTTCTTTATTTTTCTTCTTTTTACTTTGTTTTTTGATTCGAAAAAAACCAACAAAATATTCATTCGATTCATGCAGATGAATTCATTTCAGTTATGCTATCGGGTTCCTTTCACTGGAAAACCAGATGGAAATTTCAACAGTATATTTGAGCTGTTTTTTTTTTGATATTTCCTAAAATGATGATTACTTTCCTCTTTCGGGTGAAAGAAAAAAGGAAAAATTCAAATATTTTCTTGAATTGTGTATAATACGCTAAAAAACGTACGAATCCTAAATAAACAACTTCACTTCAATATGTACAAGAAAGAGGACGAAAAATCATTTCTTTTTTCCTTTCAGTATCTATGAATGTTTCGCGATTTTTATCCATTTGAAATGATTGGAGTGGCAATACTCAGTAATATTTATTATTCAATTGTTGTAATAATGTGTAACATCCTATTGCAGTAAAATATTTGAATCATTATAGGCATAACAGCATCAGTCTGTTCCCATCTACTTCAATCTGGTCATACAAGAATCTCTTTGTTATTCAATTTTCCTCAATTTCATAATACGCATACATTTATTCATAAAGACATAAAATTTAAGTTGAATCACGTTTATTGGCTATACATAGAATTAATGGTTATTATACCTACAAGAATCAGTGAAAAATTGTTAGGAAAAATGTTATGCCAACCGTCATCCACACCTCCCAGAGAATGTTATAACGTCTAAAACAGCACAATGTTCTATAGTTATTTGTCATCGAAACCAATTGAATATCATGAATACTAATGATCATCAATTTTGATATATGAAATGGTTAAATACACTAAAACCATTTGTGGTTTTCCATGATTTTCTATTAAAATAAAATAAAAGACATTTATCATATTAGATGAGAAACGTTTTGAATAAATTATAAATACAAATTAAATTTCATTTCAATGGTCTCTCCATACCAAACTGAAAATAAAAACATAATTTACAACGTGTAAAGGATAAACATTAATATAGTGATTAATAAATCATAAAATTCAAACAGAAAGTACATTGAATTTGTTCATTAAATTGTAACACACACAATTTTCTTTAACCGCGATAACTCTATAGGATCTAACTACAAATAGGAAAATCAAATCAAATTCAATAAAGGCAATCGTATAACACCGTAATGAATATTAATTGAATCATTGTATAAAAGATTTGTGGTTGACTAATGAAGATCCACAACAACTGGACCAATTGTGTTCATTATACTATACTGGCACATCGAACACAATGATTTAATCAAATGTTTCCACTCCCCATCCCTTCAAATAGAAATAACTAAATGGCCTCCAATATGAATTGTATAACATTGAAAACTGACATTTACCAAGAAGAATAACACTCATAATTAATTTCATCGCAATAATTCTCAATTGTTTTCAATTGATGGGCTCCCACTTCTTCTAATGCTTCATATTAAGATTAATGTATTTTAATGTTATCTTATTCATTCGATGATCATAAATTGGTTTCTATTTCAACTGGGAGTGTGTGTGTGTGTATTCTATGAAACTGTGTAGAGTTTTCCAGTATTCTCCATAATAATTTTTTATTTGGTTGCCATATCTAATGCCTTTCATACACCGGAGTTTTTCGCATGCAACTTAACTAACATGAAATCAATTTCAGTTCACAATAATAAATCGTTATAACCAGTGAAATGGATGATATCCAAAACGGCTTTTCTATGTGATACTTCAATTCGGTGCTGGTATATCAACGAAATAGCTATCGCCCAACCACTGACACAATACATCCACTGATTGTCTATGCAATTGCTCTTATACGCTAGCCGATTCAGACAAACTGAACATAAAACCGGTAGTCTATCATTCTGTTATCAATGAACCAGAATTGTATTAAATTTCACTGAGCCTTCTTCTAACCAGATCCTTATAGATTTTTCAAATAAATACGTTTAAAACGCTCAGAGTATAAAAACCAAAAATTCTATTGCACTTTATGTACACCATAAAATGAACATTCAAACGACTTCCAATATTAAAAACTTTTTCATATTTTCATACCCCAAATTTTTTTGTTCTGTCCTAACAGTCCATAAAACTACAAAAAAAAATAATGAAAACTATCGAAATCAAACATTAATCGGTTTATCATTTTCACATCGTTTTATGAATGTACAATTCACATACCCAAGTATAACGTTTTACTTTTATTGCGAATAGTATAACCTTTTTTTAGTGGGTGGAATGCGACTAAAAAGCGCCGTCTATCCCATTCAATTGTGTATTTGATGATTCAAAAAAATGAAGAAGAAAATATAAAATCATAATTCACATGAGTAAAAGAGAAAATTGTATACATATTTTTCCATTGAATTGATACGTGTATGAATATCGATGTCATTGCTGTTAGCTGTCGATAGAAAATTGGAAAATATTGTTACGCTCAATTGCACAAGTTAAGGGTTGTGCCAGCTACAAAATATTAATAGAGAGAAATGAGCCACCAGCAAGAATGGAATGGAATAAAAAAAAAAACAAATTTCATTCAATGTTTCCATGGATTTCAATATGAACCAAGAAGAGGATTCCAATTTCTTCTTTTTTTTTTTATTTTATGCAATCAGTTTACCAATGCAAAATAAAGAAAAAAATCGAAAATATTTGTATGTAAAATTGAAAACACCACACTGAGTTAAAAATCATTTCATCTAATTGGAATGAGGTGTTACCCAAAAATGGATTGAATTTACTGCTGTAGTTTTCGTTTCCACTCAAATATGTAGAACGAGCAAACATGCATACATGAAACTGTACAATTGAAATGATATTAAATATCCCATCTATAGTGGGAATTCGGATAAAAATTAAATTAAAATCAACTTCAATTTATTCAGACATTTGATATATGAACGGACAAAAGAATGGACGTCACTGGATTCGATGGTTATTCCTTTTTTTGTCGAAATTTGAAAACATTTTTTCATCGTTCATTGATTACGATCACCTTGTTTCGTTTACAATGTTATAACATTCTAACGTAGAACAAAAATTATAAATCACATTCCTAACATGAATTTAACTCGGTCAAAGTGTCGCAATGATTTTATTTTTCCTATTTGTCCCTTTAGTTGACCTCAAATCAATGGGTAACAAAAAATGATACAAAAGTTCACACAAAAAAAAAAAAAAAA
>JXOR01000924.1:0-10109 GCA_001014335.1 Coboldia fuscipes | reverse complement strand
AAAAAAAAAAAAAAAACTGGTAACCTAAAATAATACCATCAACCAACATGAATAGCAAATGTTATTAAAACAAAATCCTAGAATAATATAAAGTATACTAAACTGATTGTATTCTATTTCGTGTATTGTTGTTTTCAATCAAATAAGGATACCAAATTAAAAAAAAAATCGAAAATCCTTTCAACGAGTTTTTCTGTTGCTTGTTTACCTTTTGATAAAAGGAAAATGGAGAAAAAAAACAGAGTTTATTTGCACCGGTGGGTGAAATGGCAAAACCAAACGCCCATAATTCACTGATCAAAATGGAGAAATATGGCCTACTACTTTTATGCTAAACAAAAGAGTCGTTTCGAACTGTTTAACTTCACATTTGATAAATATTTTATACTTAATTAGATGACATTATGTGAAATAATTGAATGAATTGAAATTAATTTCTTAAATAAAAACAAAATCTTCATTGGACATGATGTCTCCCCCTTCATTTACCTGTCCAATATACAAAGTATAAAAGTTTTCCAAATAGACACGACATAAACGAAGAAAAAACTTAATTTTATTCTGATTTGATCCAAGTTGATGAGTAAACCACATGACAACAGTTTTATCGCACTTTGTCACCGAGCTTAATTGCCTGTTGAACTTAAATAGTAAAGTGGATGGTTTGTCGTCTCAATTGACGTTTGTCTTTTTCTTTTGCCGATTTAATTCTAAGGGAAATTCATCAACGATAGAAATTATCTGACACGTGGGAGAACATCACATAACTGTTATTGGGTGGCCCCCGTTAGTTACTATCTAATTGTATGTTGGTAATCAATCAATTTGTGTCTTTGAATAAAACTGTAAAAGATCTCTTCTATATTTCTATCTCGTATTGCTTATTCATACGGGGCCATGGAGGATGATGGGCTTCAGTTGACGAATAATATCTTTGGATTAAATATCGGTAAAAGAAAAATAACAGGCGACACGAAATTGTATTAAGTTGAATGCTGGCAAACGATTTCCTTTCATTAAATGACATTATTCAAGGCATTCATCCCCTATACAGTAGAATGATGAATCACACCCGATTTTTAGAAAATGAATTGAATTGTAGGAAAAACCATAGAACCATTCAAGTATTTCCAAAAGCATTTATCTGTTTTTCTCTCTTATCGTAAACCACCGGGTATATCGGTTAAAATAACGAATGGAGCAATTATCTTTTATTGAATTAAAAATCATTTGGTATTTGGTAGCAAATTGCTCTTTCTTTATCATACCCTAATGCCTTTTATTCTCGTAAATATGAAATCCACCACACCATATACAGTTCAATCAATGCATTCATTCTACGATAGAAAAACAAACTAAATTTCATCATATTTATATAAGATTTTATAATGAGTGTTCCCTATAAAAAAAAACCAAAAATGTATAAAGCACATCGTATAAGATTAAATGCATTTTCAACAAAAATCATATTTTCTGCAAACGTAATGAAAATTCCATTTAAAATGTGTTTTCTTCATATCGCCTTGAAAATGATTTTCCATTTTTAATGTAATGAGTTATGCATTCAAATATAGATGATATGAATGGAATACATGTATTCAACGTCTTTTTCGTAGACAATTGAAAATTAAAATTAACGACGGAACATAAAATTTTCTATAATATTTAGCAAGAATAAGTGAAAAATAAAAATAAAGTAAAACAAAATGTATACTTAACATTACGAATGGAAAGTTCATTTCTAAGAAATGCAAATAGCATAAGAAAGTTATGTTAGCCACAATGTTTGTATTTAACGTGATTCAAAGAAGCGTATTATTTGAATATGTAACATCATCTTATTTCTCACCCCATACCCCTAAATACTAAGTGCTTGGCTCTAATAATTGATAAAAGAACAAAATACCGTATGTCTTATACATTGCGCCTTAGCAAAAATCATTTATCATAATCATCAGTAATGTTCAAGTAAAAGTGCATTCATTAAATGAAAATGTTTTAAAGTAATTTTACAACATATTCAATGTTGCACATTTTATATTTTGGATAATACCAAACTAAAAGGGATGTAATCAATAAGTAGAAATTTATGTTAAAATCAAAATACATTTATTTTAACGTTATATATTCTTTAGATGCCATTCATTATTCAGCCAACTTGTAATTTCTTATTGTGGCACAATGCCTGTTAAGTTAACAACAGATTTAACGAAGTTCTAACATTTTCATAAAAACAAAAAAAAAAACGATAAGAAATCTTCTCTTTAGTTTATTACTTGACTGGGTGGGTGTGTATCACTAAATGCATTTAAAAATGGGCCAAGAAGAATCTCATCGTTTTAACAAATTGAATTGCCAACAATAATATTTACTATTCACCAGGTAAACTATAAGATGTAATATCAGTCTCCTCATTAGAATCAAAATGAAAATCTATTCATGGTTCAGTATAATTTATATTAAATTTGTGGAATATGCAAGTAAATGAATACTACAAACTATTCACGTTGCATAATTAGCATTATGATATTCACTAGATGGTAAAGTTTATAACAAAAAAAAAGAAGCGTTTTTATGAAACCATCAGGTAAATGGATAAAGATTCAGTTCATTTTCTTTTGCGTTTAATTTTTAATTAAAACGTCTTGTGATTTACATAATTTTCCACATCAAATCATAAATGGTTTTTTTTTTCTTTTGATTCAGTAAAATTCTCATCTTATCATTAGAATAGATACCTTCAGTTAATTTGAATTTTAACTTAAAATGATAATAAAATTTATGATATTCTTGTTATATTTTATAGTGAATCTAGTTATGGTATATGTAACTGAACTTGTGAATATACAATGCCACGTTACAACTGGTGACTTTTTGGTGTCATAAATTTTAAGTGGTTGTGAACTCTATGTCTGTGTATGTGTTTGATAAAAGATAGCCAAAACAATTCACCACAAAACTATCAGAAAATATCCGGTTTACAGGTAAAATGTATATGATGGCATTGGATTAAAATTATTATAAATTTGGTTTGTAACAAAAGTTTATCATAAAACATAATAGATATCCATAGTATCAGTACATACTCTTATGCATATTTAATCGAATTTGAAATTAAGAAGAGATGATTTCTCTGCTACTATCAATCTTTGCTATTGTTTCAATAGTTATGGTGCTCCTCGAAAAACTATTATCATTATCAGTATAATTTCTAAATCTTTACTGTTTCCTGTTCTATTTAAGATCATCTCTCTTTCTCTCTTGATCGTTTTTAAACTCTCTTCTCTTTTTAATTTTTGGTTATGTTCCACTATCTGATAGTGGAAGAAAACCCCGGAACATTTCAATTGTGTACAAGTTTTACGGTCACAAAAGTCATTCTATGAAAACCATATTGGTATTTTATTATTTGTATGGATATATACACTAAAAATGATGAATTATATTATAGAATTTGATTATTATTAAGAACATGTTTAAAATTCATAAATTTTCTATTAAGAATTCTTATGCCATAAGTTTATAGATTTTGTATATAACAAAATACATAAGTTTATAGTTTCAGTATTATAGACAAAAATTTAATTTTATCATGTATTGTATGACCTTAATCTATTCTATTCAAAATGCAAATCCTATAAAATGTTTTTCCATCTATATGCGTATATTTCAATTTATAATTCCCTTGAATTTCTATGCAATCCGAGATAGGATCATGAATAGCAGTATAAAAGCTGTAAAATAGTTTTTTATTTTATTTTACTGGTTTTACATATCTTGGAATTGTTTTATAAACCAAACATTTACCCAAACAACTGAACTAAAAATTTTCCTCTGAATTTTCTCTTTCCGTTAGTTTATGATGAAGAAGAGAAATAGAAATTATTTTACTTAGTCACTCCACATGACTCCATCACTTTGGACTAATTGAAATTTTAAACATATGTAAATTATTTATCCACAATAGTGAATTGTCATACTGTGAACAATTTAAGAACGCAAGTATTATTCCATTTATTTAACCAAAATACAGATGATTTGTAATATGCAAATCATTAATATGAAAAAGCCATAAGTTCTTTTTCTATTATTTCGGTTTTAAAACAAAAGACATTGAGCTGAATGTAATACGATAATAATTGTGGTTGACAAATTACTAAAACAGTAGAACACTTTTATTTGGGATTTTTTAATTAAAGATTTGAATAATTGTCAATGAAGATTATAATTTACATTCTTTTCTTTTCTTTCATTTAGCGTTAGTGTTCACATCAAACAGGATTTGATACTCATCTAAATGTCTGTCAAGTAATTTTAAAGTCACTTGTAAATAATTTGGCGTTAACAGAAGAAGTTCACAGTTGGGTTCATCTAAGTAACGCACTGATTCAAACTTGCACTAAAGATCTGATCAAAGTTGTCATTTCTCAACAGAAAAAAAATTGTTATTACAAGTCTCATCCTTATTTCATGCGATTTTAGTTCTTTTTTTTTTTTTCGTCAATTTTTTATTTGAAAGTTTTTCTTTCACCCACGGAAAACTTAAAATTTTCGCCAAAGGAAATGAAATTCGTGATAAAACTATGTAATGTTCATTTTCCTTCATTCTTTCTCATTGGATAGTCCATGAGAATGATTGTTGCGCTGAGAACTAAATTTTTTATATCGTTTCTATTCAAAGTAATATTTTCATTTTTTTTTATTTTTGATTTGATGCAGGAAAAGCTCATTCGTGTGATAGTGCAAACGTCATTCAAATATTTCATATTATTTGGTGAATGAAAAAAATAAAATAAAAAAAAAGAATAGTTTCTTTCTATTTGCCTCCATTATGATTCATTCGTTTTTTTGTTCTTTGTGTAAAGAATCAAAATATATGACCAAAGGACTTGTGGATAAAATTACATGAACGTATAGTGCCAATGCAATCCAATATAATAATTTACAAAAGTTATTATACGAAACTGTAATGGATTACAGCGAAGTTAAGAACATATTCTTCAAGTGAATCTCTCATGAATCGTACAGTAATCACGAAATCATGAATTACTATGAATTCATGACAACTACTTTCTACTTCTATAAAAAAAAATTCTAAACTGAAATACAATGAATCATTCGTTTAACTATTTTGATTTAAGTAATAGTACTCATTGTTTTTTGAGATGAAACACAAAAAAGTCAAAAATTTTTGTCCTTACTTCTCATTCAAAACTCTACAATTCATTAGAATTTTCAATCAAGCCGATTCACTGTATACCTTTCTATTGTTGATACCAATTGACTTATGCTAAAAGAAAACATAAAAGATAAAATTGTTTGCCATCAAACTAACGAAATTTAATTGCCATTAATTTTGCTTTAGGTAAATCAAAACAAGAATTTCTATTTTTTTTTTATTTTTCGTGTGCTATCGAAATATTTGCCGCAGGTATATTGGTCTTATAGGAAGATCAGCAACCAATGGAGGAAAAATAAGAATGAAAAACATGATTGTATGAAATGGAGAAGAAAAGAAGAAAATAACGAAACACAGAAATGGAAATTTTAACTGAACAATGTTTTCCGCTTATTCTTTGACCATTAAATGTGGTTGGCCTTTCATCTTGTTCATTACTTGGCCCCAAACCGATTTTATGATACCCGACTGATAAAGATCAAACGAATTCAAGGGACTGATAAATCTATTTTAACATTATATTTACCACAAATTTTCAATCGGCATATTTTTTTATTTTCTCTTTTCTTAAAAAGAGGAAAATTATGATTATTTCCTTTCTTTTGTCTTGGATAGATTTTCGTTCAATTGTTGAACATTTTTATTCCTTCTGGTTATGGTCGATTTCATTTATTTGCTTTGATTTCATATGATAATAGACTTCTTTTGTCTTTCCAATAAGATTACGTGTTATAGTTCAATTCAAAATTCTTAATTTTTTTCAATTTTGGCATAGAGAAATGGAAACAAAAGTAAGAATCAAATGATAATAATGAATGCCAAAAATTGACATTTGATCATGATTTTTCATATTTTCCTTCTTGTTGATTATTTAAAATCATTACATACACAAATTATTAACAACCAAAAAGAAAAGTTCTCATATATATTCCATTTTAATCGAATCGTTTGTCATTTTACTTTGGTTTTTTCTTCACATTTGGGTTCTATCAAACACTTAAGAAATTAAAAAGATAACAAAAAAATATTATAAAGTTTAAAATTAAAACTCCACACGTTTACATGTAAAGAATGGAAACGCATTAACGGCATAGTATTAGACAAGAATTTTATTATTTATTTTCTCTTGTTGTTTAGTAGCAAAAGACATACACACATTTATTAGATGTTATTAGATGAAAATTGAAAAACTTTGTTATAACGGTGCAAATGAAAATATCACAATTTGTGGTTTTACTCATCCTCATTCGGTCTAGAAGAAAATATTTATCTTCTTTTAAATAAAATTGATATTCTTTGCTTCTTTTTTTTCTCATCAGAAAGGTAACCGTAGAGAATAAGTAAAAGAAAATGCCATAGAATATGGTTTTTTATATGTGAATTTAAAAGTATCATTTCCGAATTTAGCCTGCGGACGTTTAAGTGTCAACTCCAGTGGGAAAATCCAATGATGCACTGGGAAAATTATTAAAAGGAAAATTTAATTTATCACCATGACTTTCTGACATCTTATTTTTCACTTTTTTACTCAATGGGACTGTATACCATCACCATTTCAAGAGAAAATTACTGTTATGTTAAGAATATTTTTCACAGTCAACTCATTGGATAAACATAAGTAAAACAATTGTTTGTGGTATCACATTAACTTTTCAACTTTTTATACTTATTCTACTTCTGTTTTATACACATCCACGCAACAGAAATTTAATCGAAGTAAAATTTTCTCAATTAGGATTACATTTCGTTTCAATTTAATTCAATGTTTTATAATATCAAATTAAGTTACCTAGAAATTTGTACTAACAAAAAATACATTAACAATAAAACAAAAGAATTTTGTGTTGACTTATAGAATACACACCAACAAATAAAATGAAATATTTCAACCAACCGTTGAATGTTTAATTAAAACAGTACCGAAAGAAAAGTATAAAGGTGAAGGGAAAAAGTACATAAATTCAAATACATGAAAATGGTATAATAAATTATAATCAGTTGGGCACTTGTACGACTGATAAATAATTATATCTAGTGATCGGGTCAAAATCTATATGAAATGTCATATTTTGGAAATGAAAAAAGGACAATAATTGCGCAATTTGTTTATCATTATTTTTTGTTAAGAAAACCAGTTCTAAAATTATTAACGTTTGGACATATATTTCAAATTGAATGCATTTAGCTAATAATTTGAAATTCTCCAAGTATTTGTGCGATGTGCAGGAGCGAATTTGAGAATCATTTAGAAATCAATGGGACGAAATATTACAATAATACCCAAATTGATAGGAAAAGAGTTGTTGCGTGCACCAACCGAGAGGAGGATTGGACAACATTAGTTGCGTCTCTGGAAAAGTTGAATTTGGTGTAAGTGTTTGATTTATTATCTTTTTAATGCGAATTCTTATGAGTATTTGATTGAATTACTGGATAAAGATGAACATCTTGAATTAATGGATGGTATATTGCTAAAACTAGTATTCGAAGAAGATATAACATGTTTTCAATACGTTTTAGATTCGGTCAAGTAGGCCATGCGATTTAAAAAAACCAATGTTAAAATATAGATCGTTATTTATTTAATGAATTCTATTCTTTATAGATGAATTAAATGAACTTGAATATTATAGCATTCTATTGATGAATGACTAATTGTTTATTAGAATTAATTAATATTGTATATAGTAGTTGGTATAAATAGAAGAATTTTTAATAAAACTTGTTCAAAACTATTCTCTGTGGTTGAATCTAATATCTTAACATGTATACTGTTTTCTATTATTATTAATTTTCTATATATTCATAATTTTCATACCTTTCATTGAATTCATATTTGTATTTTATTCGATTAAAATTATCAATTTTAAATATTTGGTTAAAAATTGTTACTAAATCTTTACTGGATGACTATTTTGCTGGAGACATTGAATCGCAAATAAACATATAATATGGCTATTCACTGTGTTAATAATTGTTAAAGTTGCGTTGCCTTTTAATGATTACGAAATATTTTCTTATGATGTCATTTTTTGAGACATATTAGATTTAGAGATTTTAGAGAATAGATATATATGAAAAACGGTTTAGGATTTCTGTGATTGTGCCATTTTTGTGAATGTTTGTAATAAAATTAAAATTAGAAATTGTTAACAAAAAAGATTTTAATTAGAATCCTGACGTTACAAACAAATATAGTAACGAACTTCGGAAAGAAAGATGGGATTCCGTACAAAATAATAAATACAAATTAATTAATCCCGAAAGGAAGAAATTAAACACTTCACAAGATAGATATTTATTTGTAAAAATTAAATGGATTAGATCAGGACACACTTTGGCTACAAACAAATATTATTACAATAATAATCTTATTGACATGTGTGAAAAATGCAATACTGAACTAACTATTAATCACATTATTATTGACTATTGTGATTTAAATAATCTGAAAGATAGACATTCTTTCAATTTTTGAAAGCAGTTGTAATTATCGAAATTTTAAAATTTAAGATTATTTCCTTTTTTATAAGCTGCTGTAATGAACTTAAATATTCGATGGCAACTAAAAAAAATTAATAAACTAAAAATTATAATAGTATATTAAGATACTCAAGAATTTGATGTGAAAGTTTGGAATACGAGTGTGGAAGTTTGGTGGACAACCGCAGGGAGTAATCCACACGAGTATTCTAAAACCATCAATATCTTGTATGCCATACACTATTTTATCGCCCGAACTGCTTTTAAAATTATAAAATGTGTTAAAATAAGTAATATATTGGAATTTAAAATGCGAGGTGGACTGACGTTGGAAAGTTTGTATTTGTTGTGACAGGTGTTTCTATATGGTTAGCATAATATATTGGAAAATTATGTATTGGCAGCATAGTATATTAGAACGTTATGTATTGACAGAATTGTATTTTGGAAGCATGGTATAATGACAGCGTTGAGAATTTGATTTGATTGATTTAAAAAAAAGATAAACATTATTACNATCTTCATTTTTTACATTTTTCAATAAGATGTCTCAAAATCAACATTCAATATTACAATGGAATCCTAACGGTCTCCTTAACAAATTTTATGAATTAACTATTCTAATTAATTTATATAACCCCTATGTTATATGTATTCAAGAATCACATTTGAAAAGTTCAACGCGGTTAAATTTAAAACATTATTACGTTTTTAGGCATGATGCTAATTATTTGGATGAACATAGAGCTCATGGTGGTGTCCTTACCCTCGTCCATAAAAATTTCAAAGTACAACAAATTACTATTAGCTCCTCATTGCAAGTTGTTGCTGTTAAAATTTTTTATCCAAGTCCAATGACTATCTGCAATGTTTACATTCCTCCAAGAGAAATAATTCAACCTAATGACCTTATCAACATTTGTGACCAGTTGCAACAACCATTTATTTTTTTGGGTGATTTTAATGCTCATAATCCTTTATGGGATAATAATCAATTGATTGCTGATACCAAAGGACGAATTGTTGAAGACACAATTGATAGGAAAAATCTAAGCATCTTAAATAATGAATCTCCAACTCATATATCACTGGCAACNATTGGATCTTACCTTAGTTTCCATTTCTATTTCTATACTATTTGAATGGAAAACACATGATGTTTTAAGTGGCAGTGATCACTTTCCAATAATTTTAAGTTTAATCAATCAAGATAACTTAAAAAAAAGATCAAAATGGAAAATTAAAAATGCAGATTGGGACAAATTTAGAGGACTAGTTCACTTTGATGAAAATATTATACACAATAATCTTGATGATCATGAAATTATTTCAATCAGCGTCTATTAACTGCAGTAATTGAAGCCATTCCTAAAACTAACAATAATTTCATCAGCGGCTAAATCATATTTGAAATCTCTTGATCCACTTCATAATCTGGGACTCCGAA